>NJRQ01000579.1:35909-54112 GCA_003063805.1 Aphaenogaster ashmeadi
AAAAACGGCCAACGGATTCGACTTCAGCGACCCAAAATACGTATAGTACACGTGGTCTAGTTTGTGTCAATTAGAAAAAAAATTTGTGGTCCTGTGTAATTAAAATTTTCAATCGTCCGATATCGCGAGATCGATGTTGCTAACACAATCATTTTTATAAATTGCGGGCTCGATCCGCTCTCGCGTTAAGCCCCCCCAACGACACCGCCGCGATTACCCTAATTACATTCATTGAGTGTGCAACTTTCTCGCGCGAGGAGGTCGAGAGGGTGAAGCCTCCTTCCGTTCTTTCTTTTTCTTCCCCGATTATTAACAGTGTTATTGCGCGGCGGGAAAGTCACGGTGGCGACCCGGTAACGTCATCGTGCTTAATGACGCTCCTCGGGCTTCGGCGGCGGTAGCATGTGCCGACAGACCGGAGTATAGTCCTCGCCTCCTGCGAAATTACACCGCGATGCGGCTTGTCATTATCCAATCCCGGACGTTTTATTCTACGTGGCCTTTCGTGCACGCTGCCGAACGCGCGCATTAAAGGCGAAAGCGGCGCGTTCCGCCCGCTCCGAATCCTCTCGTTCTTCCGTCCTCGAGATAAGCGTCTCTCCCACATTAGGCGACTAATGGACCGTCTCGATGCGACGCGAACCCACCCCCGGAAAATCCAGACGAATTATAATTCTTTCCGTATATTAATTCTTTAATATAAGCTGAAGTTTCTAATTATTGCTATTTTCGGTAGAAGCTCTTTCGGAAATTTAATGATATTTTTTATAATTGATTTTTTCGTTTTTATATTATTTTTTATTTATTTCTGAGGCTTACATTTCCAGAGAGGGAAATTATCTTTTAATTGAAAATGTGGAGGTTTAACATTTTGGTATTGATTACATAACTTTTTAGCATTGCAGGTTTATTAATAAATAAATTTATTTAATAAATATTATTAAATATATATTTATGTAATAAATTATTTAATAAATTTATTTATTTATTATAAATAATAGAAATTTATTAATAAATAAATTTATTTTATAAATTAATTTAATAAATTAATATATTTATTTATTTATTATAAATAATAGAAAATTTATTAATAAATTAATAGAAATTTATTTAATAATAATAGAAATTTATTTATATTAATAATAAAATAAATTATAAAATAAATTAATTTATTAAATTAATTTATTCTTGGATATATGTTAAGATAGAGATAACATGAGAAATATCTTCGTTTATTAAGCTGCGAAAATTTTTATATTGTAATACATATTGATATAACATTGTGATGCATTGATATAACGCGACGTTTGCTGATCTCCCGCATGCAACAGGTGTCACGCATCCACGTGGTTACACCGGCTTTAGATGGAATTATCTCGATACTGTCGAACGTTCTTGGTGTAATCGATATTACGGGCAAAATTCGCATAATTCAAGTTGACGTCGTCGACTAAAATTATACAGTCAATGATATTTATAGATATGATATATTTAGATGCGATTCCTACATCGGGTGTAGGCGTTTCGTCTTGGATATATATAGAAAGCGCAATATACTATATCACGAAACGATACATTTCAAGCACATACCTTTCTCTCTTAACATTATTTAACTTTGAATGGAAAAGGAAAGAAAGAAAAAAAGTTGGTTTTCTCAGGTTAATAATTTTTTTTATTCAAGTGCCAGCGATTACAAGTATTAATTATTAAAAAACATGAAAAAATGAAAAGCAATTTTCACAAATTTATCTATATAAGTGTAATCTCAACCATCTGGCCATCAGGCTTCGAGTCGAAGAATCATCGCGGCTCCTTCAGAAGCGCGAATCTAACGGTTACGTCAAAACTCAACGTTGCACATACCGATGTATATAACATCGCATTTCTCTCTTAAAAGATTTTGAAATACGAAACTTACATTTATTACATTAATTTTACGCAAAATGTCATTACCGCTTTGTTCCACTATCGTCCGCCAACACATTTCACGTGTCCCAAATGGTCCACCCAAATTTTCATGTTAATTTAACACAAGATGAATATGTTAGAAAGTAACACAAATATTATGTAAAAATTAACACAAAAAATGTAAAGCTGACACAATTTGGAAACAAATTGGGGAAGCATATTTCTTCAGTAAAATTCAATATGTTAAATTAACATGTACATTTTATTCATTTATCTTAGAATTTACATTTCAAAATTACATTATTTTTATATTATTTGTTCACTTATCCATAAATTGTGTTATTTTAGCACTAAAAAATGTTTAATATCAATTTAACACAAAATATTCAAATAACATAATCACATTACGTTAAATTAACACTCGTGTATGTTAAAAATTCAACTCAAAAATTTTAACAAGGAGACAAGGATCGATTTTAATACAAGTACAAAATGTTTTTTACTGTGTAACGTTCGCGGAAATTAATCCGGAGCGCTTATGGCTCCGAACGTTCGCGAGGTCAAACGTTCGCGGAACCACAGAGGATCCGTAAACGAATCCGCGCGGCGGCGGCGACCTGTCAGGATCATCGGTGCGTATTCGCGTCGGAGCGGCGTTAGGACACACATGTGGGTGGTCCGTCTTCTTGCCCCACTTTCGCTTACGCATGCACGAGCACGTGCGTGCCGCCGCCGGGCCACGCTTGGCTCCCGGTGCTCTCGCGATAATAAAGCAACGAGCTCGGCGAGCTCTCGTCCACGTGCGCGCGGCCGCCGCGGCTGGTACACGCATTCCCGTGTGCATACTTGCGTGCGTGCGTGCAACGGCATCGGATATTTAATACATGGCCAACCAGTTCTGCGCGACACCACGACGACGACGACGACGGCGGTGGCGGCGACGTCGCTCTCGTCTTTCTATTGTGAAACGTGAAAGCCGGTCCGCCATCTGCTGCATCGTGCGACGTGAGGAATTACGAGGTGAGATGAACCCGAACCTTACTGATCCGCGGCGAGAGACACGCGTTTTACGGCGCGATTCGGTATGCGCCGGTAACTATCGGGTTTGATTATCTAGTTGAGGCAACATGGAGAGAACGAAGGTTTTTGCTGAAGTATCTAAAAATTTAGCTACACTACACGGAGAAAATTTTATATCAAAAATTACTATGTATGGCAGTAGCCGTGGACCATACTGGAATTATAAAAATTTTTACTATGTTTTCACAAAAGAGTTTGATAATTATTAATATAATAACATAGTAAAAATTTTTATAATTTCAACAATGGTTCACGGCTACTGCCATACATAGTAATTTTTAATATAAAATTTTCTCCGTGTAGTTGTGAGAGAAAAGATATTTTGTGATACAAGAAAATTTTACTTAACACAAAATGGCTTATTTATTGTATTTGTTTTAAAATTTCTTAATTGAAATATTTATAATATTTATATTTTTTTTTTTCTAGAAAATATTTACTCTTAGATCATTTTTATATTCAAGATAATTAGCTTTTTTAATATTAGAAAACAATTTAATTAAGTTTAATAATATTATTAGAGCATTTATAAAATATTTATTTAAATGTAAAAAATGTAAAAGTACAAAATAATATACTTAAGGTAACATGTGTATTTACTTAAAGTTAAATATTTTTACTTAAACAGAGCAAACAAAATACTTATATTAAAAGATATGATTTTAAGAAAATGTATTTTTTTCATTTAAAAAAATGTTTCTCTCGGTGTAAATACAAATAATTATGTTGCACTGTCAAAATAATATTGCGTGGGACTCTCAAGCAAGCTTGAGCGTCCAATTTTGCTGAAGTATTTAAAAGTGTAGCTAGATACAAATAATTATGTTGGACCATCAAAGTAATTATGAACGTTCAAGCATGATGATAATGCCGCAAAAAGTTTTAACATTCTAGCAAGCTTGAGCGTTCAATTTTGCTGAAGTGTGCAGATACAAATAGCTATGTCGAACCGTCAAAATTATTATGTAGGACACTCGAGCATGATGATAATGCTGCAAAAAGTTTTCTAGCAATCAGTTTGTGCGTCCAATATAATTATTTTGACGGTTCAACATAATTATTTTCAGATCTGTATCTACATAAATTTTTAGATACTTCAGCAAAACTGTTCTTTCCGTGATGAATATACAAACACTCGAATATTAATTTAATTTTTTTCTTAAGCTGCCTGTTACGAAAGCTGTTACGAATGTACGACCGCGGGATGTATATTAATGGGGATACGTGAGAGGGAATGTTGCGGGATATATTTCTTCGCACGCGAGAGAAAAGGTTCAAGCGGAGTCAAATGACAAAGTAAAAGATTTAATGCAACAGACCTCGGCACTGTTAGACGTCGAAATGCTGCGAGGAAGTCTCCGGCGGGCATAAATGTCACGCATGACATTATCAAGAATTACATGATACGCCGCGTTATTGCCTATCAAGGATTACAACAATTCAGCATCCTGCAGAATCGCGTATCAGGCAGTTACATCGTGTGTACGATTCCGCGAAAGGATTAACCTTTGAGCAACGTTACAACGTTACCCAACGACCCAACGACGTTGTGCGTTCTCACGCCATCGACGTGCGTGCACGCGTGCGACGCGTGCGTCGAAGAAGCACGCCCATTTCGTCTCGTCAAATACGGGCCGAAATGAGTCTAACAGCAAACGGGGACACAATGGCATCGAGGTGCGAAAGGCTTCACGGGTCTCGCTCGACGGTCGGCGCGTCAATCAGCGGGGTGTCGTAATCCGCGGGCCGTAACTTCTTCCCCGACAGGCGATTCCCATGGTGACGCAATTCCGTTACCCTAAGATGTGAATCGTTCGCGTAATTCCGCGACGTGTTTCCAAAAGCGGAAAGAAGCCTGAAAGTGCCCAGCGCGGAGTGTCGCAATAAATAAATGCGCGCGGCGGGCGACGACGATCTTCCGAAGTTTCGACGATGATCTCGCTCGTAAAAGGGGAAAAGAAAGAGACGACGGAGGCGTCGTTCGCGAAATCGTCACGTCGCCGTCGATTATTTAGTCTCGAGCGAGTTTTAGCAGATGAGCCGCCG
This sequence comes from Aphaenogaster ashmeadi, assembly GCA_003063805.1. Lineage (NCBI taxonomy): Eukaryota > Metazoa > Arthropoda > Insecta > Hymenoptera > Formicidae > Aphaenogaster > Aphaenogaster ashmeadi. The sequence continues at coordinate 40,944 of NJRQ01000579.1, forward strand.
GCGGCGGCGGCTTTAAAGAGGCGTTTATCTTCTGACCTCAAATTCGATCTCCGCCGAGAGGACAGTTTGCATGCCCGCGCTTTCGACGCTCGCGCGACGCGTGATTAATTCCTTCCTCGCCGATCGATTATTGATTGTGTACCGCCTCTATACCGCCGAGAGTTCCATACTCGTGTTACTTGATGAATGGCAAGATTTATGACCGCTTCGCGGCAATAATGCTGCGACACGTGCGTCGAAGCTACTCCTTTAGGCCCAGTTCCACAATCTCCAGTTAACTTAACCGACCGGTTATTCCATTGGAATTGACCAATCGCATTTGTCGTTAAGCAAAATTAACAAATGCGATTGGTCAATTCCAATGGAATAACCGGCCGGTTAAGTTAACTGGAGATTGTGGAACTAGGCCTTAGTTCTATTCAATCAGGCGACTCCAAATTTTTCAGTGCATCTGATTAATATGGAAATGTTTTATGAATTTTATGTAAATTAAAGTTTTTTTTTAGAAATCAAGGGCCTCGTTTATTTTTTTTTGTCCGCCGCTAATCTTCGAGAACAAGTCTGCGAAAGTAACCCGCGTTACTCTTTGAAATAGCGTAACTGCCTTCAGGAAGCTCTCTGACTCACGTCCGACTCGTTCAATTATCATTCATTCTAAATTATATTTCTCGCCAATCATTCCCTCTCTTTGGAATTTTCATAATTATACGTTACGCGCCGCGCTACGTTGCTACGCGAATTTTTCTTGCTCGTCGAGAGCTCAGTGACCATAAATAACGCGCCGCGAATTAATGTACGTCCGCGTCGTAAATAACGGCCGCTCGTCGAATTTATTAAGTCGCCGCCGCTTTCTCCGAAAATTCTCATAAGCATCGCCTATTATAAAATTCCGATTTACCGTTTGCGACGAGATTCGTCACAATCGCGGCATAAGGCTGGTTCTACAACAGAATCGTAAGTCGTAAGCCGTAAGAAATTGATCAATTACAATCATATTATTCTCCTCACATTCGATTGCGATTGGTCAATTTCTTATGGCTTACAACTTACGACTCTATTGTAGAACCGACCTAAGAAAAACGCGCGCTATTCCGGCCCGATTCGAAAGTTATCCCGGGTGATGAGTAAGAGTTCGCCGCATACGATGGACCGGAGCGGAGTGACTTAACCGCAGGTGAGATCTCCGAATGTCGCTGGGAAATTCCAACGTGATTTGCTTTGTGAAATCCGAGGCGCGACGGGGGGTGTGCCGGATGTGCCCGCGCGAAAAGAACGATTTCACCGAAGTATCTAAAAATTTAATTAGATACAGATCTGAAAGTGTTGAATCATCAATAATTATATAGGACGCACAAACGTGACGATGATGCTGCAGGAAGTTTTGACATTCCAGCAACCATCAGCTTGTGCATCCGATATAATTATTTCGACGGTCCAACATAATTATTTTTAGATCTGTATTTATTAGATGCCGTTTGTTGCTTTTTTCATCAAGCTTCGTATTGGATAAAGTTAAAAAATCGGTGCTCTTTGAAAAGGGCATTGAAATAACATTTCTTTCTAGATGAAAAAAAGAGTACTGAAGAGCCCGTGACGGCAATTTCGCTTCGATTTTGCTAAAATTTTATATTCAACTTTATTTGACAAATATGACGAGTCTTTTGCACCTGCAGCATAATAGCTAAATTTTTACACGGAAAGAACGATTTTGCTGAAGTATCTAAAAATTTAGTCAAATACAGATCAGAAAATAATTATGTTGGACCATCCAAAATAATTATGTAGGACGCTCAAGCTATTTGCTAGAATGTCAAAACTTTTTGCAGCATTGTCATTATATGCTTGAGCGTCCTACATAATTATTTTGGAAGGTCCAACATAATTATTTTCTAATCTGTATCTGGCTAAATTTTTAGATACTTGAGCAAAACTGTTCTTTCCGTGTAGATACTTCAGCAAAACCATTCTCTTCTCTCTGCGAGGAGTCACTCGAAAAGAATCGCCCAATCCGAGATTACCTGTCGTCACCGCATTTTCCGTCATCACGTCAGCGCATCCTCATCCTCAAAATATTCTTTCCGCGACACTCTGTGTTATCTTCAAGTTACTTTACGTAACGTCGACACGCACACACGGTATATTATTATGTTAATTGTGGTCAAAACACAATTTTAAAAAACGGAAGAAAAATATGAAATTGATGACGGATGTTGAGTACACCGGTCCGGTTCTGAAGCGTTGACGTAGAAAAAGTCACGCGCGCGTGGAGAGGATTGCTATGACGGATTACCTCGGTCAAGCGAGGATCAAACGGCGAGATAACGCGGATAATAGAGGCGAATTTCCACGTACAAGCTGCACGAATAGAAACTTCTGTTCGGAGACGTGGATAACGAGGATAACGAGGATACCATGCGGTGTCCTAAGAAAATATTTGCCTCGTATTTTGTTATCTGTCGAAGCGTGGCGAACGGATCGCCTCGTTAATTTCGTAGCTCGGGGCGGCGAACGCCAACCATTTAAATCCGTCGATGCCCGGATTAAGAGACGGAGTTTACGATGTTTACCGATTCGCCGAAGCTACCGGCGCGGCGTGTCGCCGGTATTAAAATCCGGTCGGGAACCTTGACGCGGTTCCGCGATCGAGGCGAGAGAGTACAGGTCGAGTACCGGCCGACAAATCAGTTAAGGCGCGGGAGATTGAATCGTGGGAACCCGGCATAATTGTATCTCTCCTGGTACAGATTGTCCCGCGATTTCACTCCGCGGCTGCCGGGACAAGTAAACCGGTCAATCGCGTTAGAGCCATTAATTGTTTCCAGTTGGAAACTCCGCTCGCGCAGAGGCGGTGCGTCGCGTCGTAATTCATCAAGATCCTCCGCCGCGACTCGCGTTGTGTAACGTACCTCATTAACACGGACGTCCCCCGGTCATACGCGATCCTGGTGCGTACTTTGTTAGAATTTACGAACGTCAGGCGCGCAATGTTGTTGAAGGAAAATGCGTTTAATTTTAGCACGTCGGTGCGTCGGATGGACGTCAAATGTCCGGGTAATAACGACGGCGAGGATCGTATACGCGAGACGATTGCGCATTCGATAATAAGAGCCGCTTATTAACGGGATAAATTTAACGTTAACGAGGCGGAGACGCGAGGGAAACGCGCGATAAGGACCGAGAGAAGCGAGTGCGATGTAATTAATATCATGGATGTTAAATTAATTTAACGATGATTAAAGAAGCACTCCTGTCGCGCAGCTTGACCGTTCCTCGGGCCTTGTTTGTCCGATGAAGTTTCGCTTCTCGGGAGGAAAAAGAAGAAGCTCAATACTTAGTAAATGTTATGTTGTGACGCGATGTTATGTTATTATCGTTGACATGCGATCGCATCCGCTCAAATCTCACGGCTCAAATCGTTCGGCCGCGGGACGCATAAATTTCCGAAAGATAAAGGCCTGGCATGTTTGTGAGCGGGGCCCGGATATTTATGGGATTTCTGCGGCGATAATTCGGGTGACGCGCCGTCGGATTTATCGGGAGGCACTTGGGCAATTGCCGTCTTGTAGACCTCGAAATTCACTACGGATCGTAAACGCTTTTCCACGACCCCGTCGTGGTCGTCATTGTGCTCCAGCGCGGTGAAGCGCGGTTCCAGGGCGCACATATTATGAATCTATTCGGAAATGATTCCGTTCAGAATGATTTCGAAAAACACAGGACAAAGATAGGGAAACTACAAGAAAACGACAAAGACAAGCATAGGACAAGTGACTATCATTCCGAACGAAATCGTTTCCGAGTAAATTCATAATACGTACCCAGGATGTCGCGAGGCGACGATATCGAGAGAGTTGCGAAATCCGTCATACTCGTACGCTCGGTGGAGATTTACCGATTATCATTCCCGGGTGATTTTTTGCGCGCGGAAGAACGACATCAAGTAATAAAAATATTTGCGTAATTGCGCGCGAGGCGATTCGCGCGCGAGATAACTCTCACGCGGGAGAGGAGATAAATCCGTGACTTTTGTCGCGTCGCGCGATAGAGATCGCACGGGGAAATAATACGATCGAGTGGTTTCTGTAAGAGAATCTGTAAAACCGAGAAATCTGTGAACGTCCCGATAAACGGGGCCCCGACGAAATAAATTTCCACGCTTTACGGACGAACGGAGAAGGCGTTAAAGGAACTTAACGGTCCTAAACCGTTATTTACAGCCCGGCTTAGTGCATCGAGAGGAAACCTTGTGCCACGATCTTTATTGTGATGTCTCTTTCTCTCTCCTTTCCCTGTTTCGATAACCCCGCGATGAACGAATCTATTAATCGGCTCGAGCCGCCGTCGAATTAACAGATATTTCTTTAAAAGGCTCTTAATTAAGATAATATATTTTATTGTGGTTTTGTTAATTTATGTATTAATTAGCTAATCAAAATTTTATTTACAGCAAAGTGAATTATTACTCTTTTATATTAATTAATTAATTAACATTTTATTTATAGAGAGAAATACTAATTATTCGATGAGTATTTATTTCGAAAGAGAATGTATGTAAAGAAACTGAAGAGAGAGAGAGAGAGAGAGAGAGAGAGAGAGAGAGAGAGAGAGAGAGAGAGAGGAGTATCAAATTTATTAGGAAGCTAAACACTGCACCAAACACTGCGCTACTTTACATAATTAAATATTTATAATCTGAAAAAAGTGAGCAGAAGCGGTGTCTCCGATCGTCGCGTCTCAGGGAGATCTCATATCTCGGGTTTTTCGTAAGATGCACTGAGAGAAAAAAATGGTTGGAATAACAATAATTTCACTATATTTTATAGTGAGTTTTGGCCACAAACACATTTTTATAGTTCATAAACATGCAAAATGTAACAGAGTGAACACAGATTTATAGTCATCATATTTCCTTTGTTATTATTACCATGTGTAGTTAAGTATGCTAAGAATATAGTTACCTGTACCAATATTTGCCAAAAATTTCAATTGTATTGACTATATAAAATGGTTAATTTTTCTCACCATTCTATATATTCTGTCTTACTATATTTTCACTACAAATGATTATAATTATTGGTAAAAATTTTACATGGGTCACTTATATTATGCCTATATCGTAATTGTCACCAACATAAATAGTAACATTTACTATAAAAATAATATTCCTAACTAATAATCATTTACTATGTCATTATAGTGTTCCAAATATCAAACACTTACTATAAAAATGATATTCCTAACCAATAATCATTTACTATGTCATTATAGTTCCAAATATCATACATTTTTCTCTTAGGCCCGGTTTTTCATTATCTGGTTAACTTGTGGTTTAGGATTTTGACCAATCGCATTTGACCAAGTGGCCGAATTGTCAAATGCGATTGGTCAAAATCCTAAACCACAAGTTAACCAGATAATGAAAAACCGGGCCTTAGTGTGTCGGCGTCTCACGAGGATTTCATCTCGGGTTTTTCGGTTTAACGACTCCCTAACGAAACGTACGTTATTTCGATACGATGCAATAAGCCGTGAGTTCTTGTCAGGCCGACGTCCTCGTTCGTGAGGGCTCGCCCGAAAACCCCGAACGCCGAGGAAATGATTCAAAGGCGGGCCAATGCCGTCGCGACAACAAACGCGGCGATCGCGCACGGTCTGAATCGACGCTAACGAGATTTATGATTGGCTTAAATTTTAAGAGAAAGCTCTCGACGACGACGACGACGACAACGACGAACGGTCACGGCATGGAAGCCCGGGAATGCGCGACGCATTAATCCGTTCACGGCCGATAGCGCGCGGCGCTGCATTTTACCTTCATGTTTAAGCGGGGAGCACACACTTCTCCATAACACATAATGCATAAGGAAATCATCCAATCAGAATCCTTAATTTTCATCCCCACTCCTCATTCCGAGGATTCTGATTGGCTGATTTCCTTATGCATTATGCATTTTGCGTTATGGAGAAGTGTGTACTCCCCGCCTTATTCTCAAAACGTCATACCCATATATGTATGTACATACGTTCTCCGGGCGAGTGTGGGAGGCCGGAGGGAGAAAAGAAAAAAGGAAGGAAATCGACGCGCGGCGTTGCGCCACGCCGGTTGCGCTCCCGTGAAGCGTAAACAGCGCGTGAAAATTTCTCACGCGGTTTTCCAGCATCACGACGAAAGGCACGCGGAGACGCGAAGTCGGTGGAAGGACTCGTTACGACGTGCGATTAAATAACGGCCGATGCCGAGATGAGATAAGGATAAGAGCAAGGACCCGTGAAGAGGAATCCTCGATCGTTACTGTTATTGCGGTTATTACTGTCGGCGCGATCGTTAATAGTCGCGATAATTGCAAACTGAATCTAGAAATGCAACGAGCTGCACGCAGTTCAATGAATGAATGTTCAAAATTCTTTTGCATTTTATTTGTGAAAAAAGAATATTATCTCTTTATACGAAAAGAACGATTTTGCTGAAGTATCTAAAAATTTGGCCAGATACAGAGCTGAAAATAATTTTATTGGACTATTAAAAGTAATTATGTAGAATAATAAAATAATGCTGCAAAAAGTTTTGATAGCAATTATTTTGGGCATCCTAAATAATTATTCTGATGGCCCAAAATTATTTTCAGATCTGTATTTGGCCAAATTTTTAGCAAAACCATTTCAGCAAAATCATTATTTCCGTGTAGAAATAATATCGCAACAAAATAATAATAATAGATTATTAATTTATTTGTGATTTTTATTTCAATATCGAGAGTCTTCTACTGTCTTTTTTATTTGAATAACCATAGAAATTAATTCTTTACATAGTATGAAGATATTATCTTTCATTATCTCTTTTATGAAGCTACACAGATACTTGATTGAGATTAGGACGAATTAGACGAAGTAGCGGCACTCTTTTTCGCCGGCAGAAGTGCGAGGTTCCGGCCGCGCTTTACGATCATCCTCATTAACAGTATAAATAGCCTAAACGGTTTTCTGCTAACGCGAGGCGCACGCATCACCGGCGGGCCGTCTCTCATTACGATTATCCGCCACATCCGAGGCGTTCGGCGCGCCACTGAAACGTTCATTATCCGGGCATCCGGATATCTGTCATTGGCCGTATACGGCAATCGGAAGGCCCCGGCAATTGAAGACATCCGGGACATACTTGTTGCACAAAATTGAGACCTGCGCTCCTGCTCCTGCTCAGACCAAAGGACGCCGGGGACGAGATCTCGCCTCGCGCGAGACGCGTTCGTTTCGCGCAGAAGGAATGCGTCGAATAAAGCTGAAAGTAAAATCTGAAAGCAAAATCGAAGGCAAAGTTGCCGTCACGGAGCTCTGTTTTTGATCTGGAAAGAAATGCCCTTCTTTCTCAACGCCCTTCTCGAAGAGCATTGGTTTTCTAACTTCATCCAATACGAAGCTTGATAGGAAGACGACAAATCTTTTGCATCAATCTGATAAATCCGAATGTCAAGACGCGTCTCCTCAGAAGGACTCCACCGTGGGAAGAAAGACCGATGTACACATGATGTTGCACAATGCGTGTATCCAGTGTAACGAATCGCGACCGGTGAATCACATGGATTCTCTTCGAGGATCCGCACAATTCCCAGATAAACATGCGCATTCAGGACGATCGATTCAACACCCCTTAAAATAAAAAAAGAGGACGTGTTCCGTCGATTATTCTCTCGCCGAAAAGATTGATCGAAGGGGCGCGCAAGGGGAGGAAAGATTAGAGACCCTCGAATTAGAGTCTGGCCGTAGGACAGTTTTGATTGGGGTCCGTCAGTTTTGTCAAAAGCAAAAGAAACAGAAAGAGGAAGAGATCGAAAAGAGACAGAGAAAGACATAGAGAGAAAGAGAAAGCGATAGTGAGAACGTATATCCTTCTTTCTTGCAGGATTTTGACAAAATCGCCTAAATCGGCCAGACTCTTATTATAGGGTCTCTAGAAAAGACTTTTGCGCGCCTTGAGAGATACCCCCTCCGTCACGTTGCGGACGCGTAAGTTTGCATAAACGTGAGAATTTAAACGGCATTGGTAACGTTGCACAACATCGTCGGAGGGCCGGCGAGGGTCTATTAACGTTATCGCGTACCCATTAACGTTAACACGCGGGCGTTTGCAATATAATACTGCAAATTGCAACTCCGCGGCGGATAAACGCGATTGCTGCACGTTCGCGTAATCGTCGTGTAGTTTATAGTCGATCCTACCCTCTTGATTGAAATAATTTCGAGGCACTGATGATTATAAACGATCCGAAAAGGATAAATTCTTAAGTGAAAATTCTTAACTTCATTATTCAAATACCTAATATCGAATATTAAAAAACTACGATGGACTGGATTGTTCTCCAGTTGGATTTATCGCGAGTGGTATATAAAAACTTCAGTTGAAACAGACATATTTCTTGTCTAAAGTGTAGCCAGGCGATCGCGAGAATGCGCTTTCTAGCATTTATAGCACCGCGAATATCTTATTTATTATCGTTATTTATAACAAGTCGGAGCGCGCAACGACCCACGTTCCCACGATACGGCGACGGTCCTCTGACGTCGAGCCGTGTGATTTCGAACTTTAACTTTGCGGTAAGGAACGATATGTCATTCGTTACAGTGATTTCTCTAATCTTCGTGGACATCGCGACGGCGACAGGCCCGTCGCGTGGGCGTTAAGTATTAGCATAAAGTTTGCAAAGCGGAGTATCGACGCGCGAGACTGTGACAGATTTATGTGTGTCACGTGTGTCGCAGAAGAGAAACGACCGGCTCGATTAATGTGACGAGCGACACGTGTAAATCTCCGTTATATTGTACAATTATATATCTCTTTCCTTTTCTCTCGCTTTCGCTTTCAACGGACGGCGCGATTGATATTTCAAGACGCGTTCCCCGGTGGCCGCGATATTAGCATACAATACGCGAGATCGATAGCGATTAGGAATTAATTTACTCTTCTACGTCTTCTATTAATTTACTCTTCCCCCGGGGCGGCGAGGGCGTTCGCCGCTGATCGCGGAAATTAACTCTTTCGCTACTTTCGCGCGCTTGAGACGAAAAGCGCTCGCTGCACAGAACGAGACAATCATTATTCAACGGTGCTATAAATGCTAGAAACGCTCTATGACTCAAATATATCGCCTCTCCGGAGATTCTGTGATATCGCGATTAGATCGCGCGCGTAGCGACGAGCGATTTAATTTAATGTACAAGAAAACGATTCCATAAATCTAACGTAATATTTATAACGCGACTTTTACGTTGGGATTTGATTTAAAGAGGTACGGTCGAAAAATGAAAATGCTTCAATCTGTTTAGAAATTGTGTACAATTATATGGGCGTATTCATTCGCTCCTCGTAAATGAGAGTCCACTTTCAGAGGGCGTATATGTATGCGCCTTCCGTAATAATAATAATAATAATAATAATAATAATAATAATAATAATAATAATAATAATAATAATAATAATAATAATAGCTTTATTAAATGCAATGGTTGACAATACCACGCGGAAAGAACGGTTTTGCTGAAATATCTAAAAATTTGGTCAAATACAGATCTGAAAATAATTTTGTTAGATCATCAACAGTACCCAAGTGAACACTCAAGCATGATGATAATGCTGCAAAAAGTTTTAATATTCTACACGGAAAGAACGATTTTGCTGAAGTATTTAAAAATTTAGCCAAATACAGATCTGAAAATGATTATGTTGGATCATCCAAAATAATTATGTAGCACGCTCCAGCATAATGACAATGCTGTAAAAAGTTTTGATATCCTAGCAAACAGCTTGAGCGTCCTACATAATTATTTTGGATGATCCAACATTATTATATTTTCTGATTTATATCTGACTAAATTTTTAGATACTTCAGCAAAACTGTTATTTCCGTGTAGCAATTATTTTGAATCTAGTCGTACTTATTGTTAGTTACTTTGGATGGCCTAACAAAATTTTTTTCAGATCTGTCTGGCCAAATTTTTAGATATTTCAGCAAAACCATTCTTTTCGTGCATGATTTTTTTTCGTAAAACGACCGATTCCCCTACAGCACAGATCATTGCAACTACATTGCAGCAACGTTGCAACGTTGCAAATTGCAATGCAACATTACGAAGACATTGCAGAGATATAAATTCGCAATATTTCAGCACACTTTTAGCAACATGACATTAATATTTCAGAAACATTGCAAAATTATAATTCTATATTATATTCTTTTTTTATTATTATATATATAATCTCTATTTTAGTAATAAAATACTATAATAAAATAATGTTTTGCAATATTTGTTCATGAAAGATGTTAACAATAACAAATAAATAGTTAATTTTATTAGAAAATTATTTTCTTCCAGATGATCTTAATTGCTTTTATCCGAAAATCGTATAAAGTTTTTGACATATAGCCATTGTATTATAAATACACGGAAAGAACGGTTTTGCTGAAGTATCTAAAAATTTAGTCAGATACAGATCAGAAAATAATTATGTTGCACTATCCAAAATAATTATGTAGGACGCTCAAGCTGTTTGCTAGGAAGTCAAAACTTTTTGCAACATTGTCAGTATGCTTGAGCGTCCTACATAATTATTTTGGATGGTCCAACGTAACTATTTTCAGATCTGTATCTGGCTAAACTTTTAAATACTTCAGCAAAACCGTTCTTTCCGTGTATGTCTACGTATAAATATGTGCTGAACGCAATTAATCGAGATCGTTTCGCACACATACGCCCTTCGCGGAGAAGGGATTAATTCGGCGATTTGGAATAATTGAAAAAGATTGGGGTCGTTGAGGAGGAGCCCTGTCGTTTCCCGGAGGCTCATCTCGTGACTCATCCGCTCGCTGCGCGGCGCAATTCTCGGCCCGCGCGGACGGATCGCGGCGGTCCACAAATTTGTTTTCGCGCGCCAATCCCGCGACCGGAACCGGGCCGAGCGAAGCCGGTTAAGTCGAGCGATTCTCAAGCGGTGGTTAAGTGACCGTAAAAAGGGACTGCGCGGAGGCGTCGAGTCGCGACGCGTCTCTTCGCGGATCGCGCGATGATTCATCGCGCGCGTCGTCCCCCCGCTCGCTCCGACGGCGCCACTTCCGGTTGCCGACGACGACGCAGTTCTGCGCCTGGTGCAGCGACCGAGGTGCGTCTCGTCCCCCGTCCGGAGATTCCGCGATACCGCGACGATTAGATCGCGCGCGTAGCGACGAGCCACTTAATTTAATGCACGAGGAAACGATTCTGACATGCTAATATTTATAACGCGTCTTTTATCTTGTGATCTGATTTAAGGATGTTTGGATTGTACAATACTAGCTAAAAGTTATTAAAATTTATAAAAACTGCAGTTTCCTTAGATTTATATCGTCTGGATCACGAAATAAATAAATTTGCATTACATAAGGAATTAAACTATCGTAAAAAATAATATGATTTTTAACGTCTTCAAGAAAGGAAACGTTTGAAATTAATATTTTTCATAATCGACGACAAAAAGTTTTGATCATGAATATGTAGATTCTGAAATCAACTAGACGCTGAAGCTGTAGGCTGCATTCCGATATTGAAAATCTATAGTGCACGTTACGTATATTATAGATTTTCAACACTGCTGTGAATATCGGAACGCAGCCTAAAACGGCTTATGCAGTGCAATGACCATATTTTGCTGCAGTTTTAGGTAAATAACTTTCAAACGAGTAAAGCCAGCGGCACACGGAGCGTTTTTTCCTGCTGGATTGCTTGCAATCTAGTAAATTACTAGAACTCCTGCGTGCTGAGTGGTGCAATTATAATAATTTACTAGATCGCAAGCAATCCAGCAGGAAAAAATGCCCCGTGTGCCGCTGGCTTAAGTGAATCCAAATGAACTTTGGCACAAATGTTTATTAAGGTTTTATTAGCGCATGTGACAATTTTGATTTAATTTGGAATGCTCCTCGGCAAATAAATGCTACAAAATGCGATTTTACATAAGAATCAAATGCAAATAAAAAATCAAATTACTTTTAAACCAATAAGAGAATTGTGCGCAGATAATCAGACAATCATTATATTTTTCTTATATTTTTTTATTCCAAATAAAGTCGCCTTCACTAATTCAATCTAGCTATTATATATCTGGCTCCGCGTACAGATGATCCTAAATTGCAGTTTTCGAGCCGGATCTCTCTTTCCAAACAGAAACCTTGAACCGCCCAATTAAATCTGCGACCGTATCTTAATTAACATATTCATTTTCATGCAAAAGATAATATTTTAGTCGCGTAAACACAATGAAGAGTCCTTGATGCAAAATTATGTAATAATATTATGCACGTGTCGCAGAATGACAAACTCTGTATGCAGCTCTTAAGTATCGCACTTCATAAGGTAGATAATCTCCTACTGTAGTACCGGACTCTGAACTCGGCGGACAAGAGAGAGAGAGTTCTCACACCCTCTAGTGGTCCATTATCCCCCGTCTGCTCGAGCCGCGCCAGTGGTCGTGCGGCCTCAACGAGCTAATTTTGCGAGCGCCGGCTCGTCGTCGTCTGGTCTTTCTCACCGCGGCGGCGGGGAGAGAAAAGGGTTGGCCGGTTGTTTCATCGCCGTGGAACAGTGCCCGGGAGCGGACTCGAGGAAGCTGAGAGCGCGGAAACGGGAGGAGCGCGGCGGCAACGGGGAAAGAATCGGGTAAGGCGAGACGCGACTGGAAAAACGCGAGGGATGGGACAACGGAAAAAGGGAAAGAGAAAGAGGGAGAGTGAGATGCACAGAGAGGACAGGAATGCGGGGATGCGAGAAAAGGGTCGTTACTTAACCGGGCCGAGAGAGGAGCGACGTCGGCGTCGTGACCCCAGAAAATTAGATAATTTCGATGTCACGTCCGTGAAGTAATTATCGCTGTCGAGTTCGACCTCGCCGGGAATCAATTAAACGGACCGAGAGTTCAGCCGACGAGTTCAGGCGACGCGACGCCTCGCAAAGGCGTTTCGCGCTATCGAGGTGCAGTCGGCCGGGATCTCGGATGGCAATCGCGGGAGACCGCAGCGAGCTTCCTATTATTTATCTTGAATCTTTGAATTTCGCGAGAGGGCTGACTTTCTTGAAACTCTTTCTTGAGACGAACAAGAATCTTTTGTCGAGAGAAAGTGTCATTTTTGAAAAACCAACATTTCCCG
>NJRQ01000579.1:75007-87802 GCA_003063805.1 Aphaenogaster ashmeadi
ATATATATATAGTATAGTAGTAGACTAAAAATTAATCGTCGGTAGAGAGATCTAGTGTTAATTAAAAACTCAGTGTTAAGCAACATGTGATTTTCAGGGAAAAAATTTTTTTCCGAAAAATATATGTGACTTTAAATGTCATCGGATGTGAGGATTTTTCGGTTTGTTTGCGGAAGAGAAAACTAGAGCGATACACGCCGGCGATAAAGCGTCATCCCATACGTCAACATCGAGGCATCGACTTGAATTTAAATCGGTCTCCACGTTTCCTTTTCGGTAGTCTGGTTTTGTGTGAGGGTCACGGAAGGTTCATTCCCGTAAAACGGCGGTGTAAACGGTAGACAATAGGCGAGCTAGCTGTTGTCCGCCGTGCTTCTAAATTTACCGTGAATATAATCTGTAAATCTCAAGATATACGTGAGTGTGTGGGTGTGTGTAGACACACAAACGCCACGTTGACAGTGATGACAAAGCGAAACTGAGTCACGATTACGAGCAAAGCTTGTTGCGCAGTCTTCCGTGTTATTGTTGCGAGAATTCAATTGCAGCCTAAACGGATCCAGACTTTTTCCCTCGCGCCAATTAATACGCAAGGACTAGGATCTGTTGTCCTCCATTCGTTTCAGGTATCGCGCTTCAATGGCGGTGTTGCGTAACGCGCAACATTCTCTACTGGTAATTAATTACATTTTGCCGAGGCGATATCGCCATTATATACGCTACTATATTATTACAGGATGCATTACATTCTGCTAATAACGTTAACGTCTTCTCTCTCTCGATAAGTATCAAAGACAATTTATCATTTTAATAATTCGCATCTGCGTAACAGCACTTACGCATTTAACACTGTGATATCGCAATTAGAACTCACTAATGGCAGTACATAAATTCGTCAGCCGGTTTAGAGGCAATCTGACGCGATGACGCGAATTTTCCGACTTCCATCCACGGCCCCTCGCTTTACATAACGACACACACACACACACTCATCGACGGATCTGCGTTTTTCTTGTTACAGAGCATCCGGGGAATAAGTCGAGCCTCGGTGTCAGCCGGCGGAGAGATGATCACCGTCACTCCCTGTACTTTCCCGTCGCGATTTCCGGCGACGCGGAGGACGTCACGGTCGATCACGCGTCCCTGAGATTCCTCCTCCAAGGCGATCACAGGCGGCCGCGCGACCTCGAGGCGCTGGTCTACCTCCGCACGCCAGTCTCACGGCGTCTCCTGCTGCGCCGCGGGATCCCCCAGGGTCCCGAGGGATTCCCGACCGGTTCCCGCTGGCTGGAGTTGGACTCCACCGAGGCGGCCGCGAGCTGGCTCGAGCGCGGCCTGGAGAACCACGGCCTTGAGCTGGAGTTCCTCCACGACGGCCGGCCGATGCACCGCGAGGTCTCCCACGCGACGATGAACGTGTTCGCCACGTCGGAGCCCGGTGGCTCCCGGAGGAAGAGGTCCACCCCGGAGGAGCTGATGCCGCTGCACAAGGGCCGGCGCAGCAAGTGCAAGGGCGACAACAACAAGAAGTGCTGCCGGCACGAGCTCACGGTGATGTTCAAGGATCTCAAGGGCTTCGAGTTCATCGTCTACCCGAAGGGCTTCGACGCCGGCTACTGCAAGGGCCGTTGCCCGCCCCGCTACAACCCGGCGCACCATCACGCCCTGCTGCAGAGCCTGCTGTGGAAGGAGGACCGGAAGAGGGTGCCCAAGCCGTGCTGCGCACCCAGCAAGCTCGACCAGCTGATGATCGTCTACTTCGACGAGAACGACTCGACGCAGCTGAAGGTGTCCTACTGGAAGAACATCCAGGTGCTGGAGTGCGCCTGCTCGTGAACGGGAGGAGATAGAGGAAAGAGAGAGAGAGAGAGCGAAACAGTCTACCATGGCCGAGGACTCACCAAAGAATCGTCCGAATTGCGGTTCGGTGATGCCACACACATTCGCGTTAAGATACCACTAATAATAATAAATATACTGATAATGACGAAAGTAACAAGAAATATATACGGTCGTTCGAGCGACCTTAGGATCTTCGTGCACCTCCGCGATCCCTCTAGACTTCTTCCATTACTTCTCTCTTCTTTCTTCTCGTACGATTCGGACGATCCGAGGCATCACCGAACACTCAGACCCTACAGCTCGCTCGGGGTCTCGCATCGACTGTGATACTAACGATATTTACTTGTCATTGTATTCCTTATTACATAGCGATCGTATTTTACATTATTAGGACACTCTCGCTGTATCCCGGACCCGGTTAAAAGGAAGCGAATCGTCGCGAATCGTCGACAGTCGCGGCAACGACGACCACGTTGATCCGCTTTCCTCCTTTCATCTATAACGCATACCCTCTATCCGTTAATTTATTACCACCACGTAGGCTTTTGCGAAAAAAAAAAACAAAAAAAAAAACGTGCGGGTCGATGTCTATTAACGTAACTTGTGACACAAGCTGAAGTCTTCGCTCTACCGAACTTTGTTTTCTACCGAGGTTTTGTTAGTTCCTATAGAGTATTACGACTAGAATCTCTCCGAGTATCCCGTAAATCTCTCGATTATCCCCAAACGTGATCTAAACGATCACGCGTTACGTTCTTGTGAAAATTCCGATACGTTTTCTGCGAGATCTGCGCCGATCGATGGCCGCCGCACGTTTAATCTCCCATGCATGCATGCGAGCACTTCGAGCTCTATCCGAGATAATAATATTCGCATTTTATCTAAATACGAAGCAACGTGTATCGTATATTTATCGAGCGCGCAACAAGATCGATGAGAAACATTGCTTTACTAACGCGCCGATGTAACGAATTGTATAAAAATTTATAGTCGCGCACTATTGTAAATTATTATCTAATTAATCACCTAGCGGCGCCCTTTTACCGTCACTATTCCTGTCCCTCTTATTGTCAACGAGATATCTGACGATGGAGATCCATTTATAGCGAAGTCTTAAATATATGATCTATCAGTTTTCAATAAAAAGAAATACGCGCTTATTTCTCTTTCATCTCCTACTACGCGTTGGTATTTAAATAAATTACAATTTAGAACAAAATTAGAATTAATCGTATGTTAAGGGGAACCGTCGCTCTTCACAATTTTCTGAACTTTATAAATCGGTATTAATAAAGTCGCAGATAAAATTTAGGATAAAGGATCCATTTCAAAGATTTATAATATTCTATTATTTATTTTTATTGTAACTTTATAAACAGTACAAGATGCGCTTTATCTTTCCTATCATTTTTTCTTGAAGAAGCGTTTCTTAAAGTCTCAACAATACATCTAGGATATATTTCAAATTTCTATAAATTAACTCATTTATTTAATCAATTGATCGAATTTATCTTAAATATTAGAAATTCGATCCAGTTTCCTGTGGACTAACCACTAGTCTAGTTTCCACCGAAGCCTTCAATCTGGTTCTACTTCGGTGCAGATCCATTAGAAATACTGTTTCCATTGGAAGTAGAGTAGTAATGAAAAAAATTAGTCGCGTTTCCATCGACTTAAATATAGTTCTACACCGCATTAGGTGCGAATTGAAGGTTTTGATGGAAACTAGATCACTGTCGACAAGAGATAGAATTGAAACATGCGTCTTTCGTTACACTCGAAAATTCGTCAAAGTTATTAGAGAAACATGTTACGACAAGAGATTACACGAACTTAAACGCGATTCAAATATCCCGCCCTTTGGAAGATGCAAATTCAAATATTTAAATTCAATAGCTAAATTCATGATATTAGGAGAACACGATTTGGAAGAAGTAATGCAAACTTATCTCCGAAGCGGCGCGAATTTCAAAATATATTTTTACAAAATACGAACAGAATTTTTTCCTTACATTTCTGTATTAATTTCCATCATTGGCGAATCAAGATCTTCGGAATGTGAAATAATCTAAATTGTGAACTAAATAAAAGTCCAAGTAACAAAAATTCAATACAAAATTTGCACTAAGGAAACCATCACTTTTCACAATTTTCCAAAATTTCAATTCGACATCTTAACAATTAACGCTTAAATAATATTTAGAGTAACGAAATTAGAGCAAAGTCCAGTTTACGGATTTATTAATATTCTATTATTTATATAACTATAGCTTTATAAATAACGACGTTTCAAAATTAGAATCGTCCAACTATAAAATCGACGCTTCGAGTCGAGTCGAGCGTTGTGATTTTATGAATAGAATGTGAAATCTACCATCGGCGCGAGGGGTTATCTCGTCACGACAGTAATAAAGTTTCATTGAGCGTGACGCCGCTGCTTACCCCGTTCGAGTTCGAAGGTTACCTTGTGTGCATTATGCAACCGTGCGCATTCATGCCACGCCGGACCGTCAGAAAAATACTATTCTCAAAGAAGAGATATCTATTTAGCAACCGATAACGACGGAGAAACGGAAAAGCGATCTTTACTTTCTCTTTTAAGAAACACGCGAGTTTCATTCACAAACTATAATCGCATTATTGACCATAAATCAAATATAAATCGGTCAGCAACAGTATCCAAGCGTCAGTGAATGAAACGTTCCGCGGCAGTATCTTGAATATGATCTGGATTGAAAATTATATTTACAAAGGTAACGTTTTAACAAGGATTCCTTTTTTATACAAAGAGGTGTGTACGAAACGGTTTCTTTTTGTACACGACATAAATGAAGAAATGTGAGTAACATACGAGATATAATATTAAATGAGATACATATATAAATAAAAGCTTTATCTTCTGGTCGTTTTGCCGATTCCTCTTTTGCCGGAGAATAAGTGTTTCGGCATCTTAGTGCCGATAAAACGATCACCCTCGCCCTTGAGACCCTTCTTGGCTATCTTCTTCTTCTGCGCCTTGTGTGCTATGTTCTTCAGCTTCGTCTTCATCTGCAATAAATGCGGGCAAGGATGATGATAGGTTTCCATTTATTACGCAAGTAGATATAATATTTTTTCGCATAAACATTAGAAAACGATTAAAACGAGAGATCCAGCATAATAACGATCACTTTTTAAGAAAATTGAGTAAGTTAATCTAAATTTGATTTTTTTTAATTTAAAGATTAATTTTCTGAAAGCCTAGAAATATAAATTAGACCACTATTGCGCTGAAGCCTTCAAATATTTATTTCTAACTTACCACTACATCTTTAACACCCATCTCATCCCGCGGTGGTCTCGAGACACTGCGGGCACGTGACTGTGACGCTGATTCTACACGCATACGTTTCCTAGCAGGTTCTGAGCGCGACCTGGACCGTGCTCTCGTTCGTTTGAAGTGCGCCTGGTTATAATATACAATATAAAATAAGATATAGTACTTCGAGATATAATACCATTAATAAATTACAATATGAGTGACTGATTTAACAGTACGATATGAAGAATTGTCCTCTCTAAATTATTTTCTTCGAGGACACTTATAGAAATTATATTAAATCGTAACACTCACATTTTCGGTATCTTCCATATCCACACCTAGATCTTCCATCTGTTCCTTCAGCTTTGTGACCGATCGGTCGCGGGTCTTAGCTGCGGCTGTACGTGGCATAACCGGCTTCGTGGAAGCCTTCACTATTCGCGCCTCGTCCTTCATGATAAACTTCTTCTCGCGAATCTGCTTCGCCAGCTGTGCAATATCGCGCATCGTCTCTGTTAACTCTGGTATCTTGTAATCATAGAAGCCGGCCTCTTCCCTCAACTGCTCCTCCTTTTCCAGTTGATTCAATTTCTGAAAACGAAAGAACGGCATAGAAATACATTTTGTCACGGCACAGTCTTATGCAATTCGATAAAATGAAGTTGGCACTGACTTCGAATATGTCTGGGTCTATGTAATCCGCTATGTTATGACCCTCCCACATCTCCGGGATAATATCGTACTTCTGATCTCCCTCGATATCGTAATTCTTCTTCAGATCAAGCACATAATCGTCTCCCATCTCCTCCTCTATCTCCCTCTCCAATTTGCGTTTTCTCTCGGCTTTCTCCGCGGCAGCTTGTCTCTTCTTTAGAACGCTCTCTGGTATACACGGGACGCGATTAGGATCTATCCTTCTCGGTTGAGCAATGTGCAATCGGTTAAGAAGCCCTTCCACCTGTAATTATTACAAATCGTGAATTACGACTGCATGTCAAATTTT
The DNA here is from genome assembly GCA_003063805.1 of Aphaenogaster ashmeadi. Classification (NCBI taxonomy): domain Eukaryota; kingdom Metazoa; phylum Arthropoda; class Insecta; order Hymenoptera; family Formicidae; genus Aphaenogaster; species Aphaenogaster ashmeadi. The sequence continues at coordinate 81,154 of NJRQ01000579.1, forward strand.
TCAACGTTAAAGGACTTTCAGATTAATTACCTTCTTAGTCTTAATCTTTTGATCAACTCTAAAGGCTAAAAGTCGCTCGCAAGCCTCCAATTTCACTTCCATCACTCCGAAATCGGTAACAGTGCTCATTTCTAGCGTAGGCACATTCGCATCATCCTCGAGCGGCTTCAAAACAGCCCTCTTTTCGGGAGATAACTCATCTAAACGTACAATATCCACTTTGTTCATAACTATTATCAGAGGCTTGTTCATGAATAAAGGCTTTATGGATTCAAAAAGTTTTACCTACGTAGACAAAACAAGGTTTATAATGTTATATTAAACCACGAATATTATATTATATCCTACAACTTACTTGTTCCTCCAGAGTATGACCACACTGTTCCGACAAGTCGCAGAAGTAAAGCACAGCGGCTCGTAAGTGAGCGAGAGCAGTCACCGCCTGCATTTCTATAACGTTTCTCTCTTCCAGCGGGTGATCCAATATTCCAGGCGTGTCTATCACTTGCCATCTCAAGTATTTATAATCGGTATGTCCCACGTACAAAGATTTCGTTGTGAATGCATACGGTTGAACCTCTACATCGGCTCGAGTAATCTGTAGAATGAATCACATATTATTACATTAAGTAATTATGTTTAGCATATTGCTTGTACGCTAAACATAACTGTAGAATTGTTATTATGTATCATTTACCTTGTTAATGAAACTGCTCTTGCCTACGTTTGGAAACCCGCATATAATTATCGTGCGCGTGTAAGGATCTATACTTGGCAACCGAGCCAAGTGTTGACGGACTTGCTCAAGATACGTCAAATTGGCCGCTTGTCTTCTCATAATGGTTGCCATTCGACCCAGGGCAGCTTTCTTCAACTGCTTACATCGATATAATGAATCTCCGTACTTTAAGAGACGAACGTAATCCTTCGCTACGCTGTAATCATAAAACAAATTTTATACAAAAGTTATTTGCACGCTGCACGCATAGACTACAGGGCAACACATGGCTCCGTGCTTATGCAGCCAACTAGTAGTCGGCAGATCACGGGTTCAAACCCAGCCTTCGCTTCCCATATACAATGTATAAGACTAAAAATTCAGTGGTACAATTTAATGTTCTGCGCATCACAAAAAATTTAAGAATTTACTTAACTCGTTTAGACTGTTACAAAACTTATTTGTCCTAGTGACCGAATCGAACCCTTAATGGAGACCGAGTACCATTATTTTCTTTAGTAATGGCACTCGGTTAATTAAACGGTAATTTCTTACTTGTCAATTAAGTGTCGAGCTGTATTTATCTGTCCAAGAGCTAATTTGTAATGGTCCTTGTCGTACAGGACATTCATCAAGTCAGCATAGAATGGGTGAACGTCATCCAGTTTCGGGAACTCCTGGATTATCTGGGATAATCTATCATGGAAGTTCTGCTGGGTGAATTTCACTTTCCGCGTGTAAAAGGCGCGTATCCTCGTGATTTTATACTGCTTGTGAACAACAGTTGGCGTCTTCCGTTGTGTCTTAGACAGAATTATATCGACGAAGTCCTATATGAAGGAAGCAAAAGTCATTACTTAGTTTTGTAAGAAAATATTGTAATATAAAGATATTAGAATAAATATAACATAGATGTATGAAATGATAACCGATATGTGTGTAACTAACCTTCGCAGTTGGGACAACCGCAATTTTCTTGAAATTGTACAAAACCATTTTTATTGGTTTATTCAATTACCCTGGGTCAGAAAGACAACGTATCTTTCTTCTTCCCTCTCGTTTAATAAATATCCCGTCTCTTCGGGAAGACGAGACGTTTGTACTCTTTCTACCCCTTCTACTCGCGGAAGCACGTGTCTGAAAATACCAATTTGAGGTTACAAATCTCCTGCGTCAGAAAAGCAACGTATCTTTTATTTCTTCTTTCTCGTTTACCAAATATCCAGTCTCTTTGGGAAGATGGAACGTTTATATCCCTTCTACTCGTAGAAGCACGTCAAAATGCCAATTTGAGATCACAAATCTCCAACAAAGAAGCCAGTTTCAACACGCAGATATGCCGAAATATGCCAGAACCCAGAACAGAGTGCCAGGGTGCGTGTGCCGGGACTGCCGGGTATCACGAATCACCGCACATAATACTAGAAACGTAAAGTTACTAGATAAACACTAGTGACTTTGAACTGCAAATGCGATTTTTGCTACTTCCGCTGAAATCCGATTGGCTATCGCCGGGGAATATAAGTTAGTCAATAAACAGTTCATTCTTAAAATTATGTAAAACGATTAAAATAATAATATAAAAACATTGTTAACAATATCTAATTTGTTAATGTCGTTATGCATAATTATTGCTAATTTTATGTGTGATTAAATATTTTTAAAATGATAAAATAAATGTGATAAGACGCTCATTTGATCTAAATATCAACAGCAGGTATAACAAAATATATGACCCAGGTAGCAAGCTGACGTTATTTGTCGTCATTTTGACGACATTAGACGTCATTTTGACGTCAAAATGACGACAAATAACGTCAGCTTGCTACCTGGGAACATTTATTTACTATTTATTTACTATTTATTTACATCTTTAGAAATGATAAATTAAATGTAATCTGAATTAAAAACGTATAAATTAACATTTTTTTATCATAAATTTTCGTATCTTTTTCTGTCTTCGGAAAATTGTGAAAATTATAAGAAAAATATCATCAGGAAGAATTTAATCGGAGCGTTAACGCTTAACCCTTTGAAGCATACATTTTTCCTTTCGAACGATTTTTATGAAACTTGGTATTCGTCATAATACATTAGAAAGTATGTAAAAAAAGTAAAAAAGCCAATATAAAATGGTGGCATTGTACAATGCCACCGTGCCGCAAAGGGATAAATAAATTATTATTAACATACATTTGGACTATCAGGAGAATCTATTTCAATGGAAAATTATGCAAACTAAACTCCGCAGGGGCACAATTTTCCGAATACATTATTACGATATTTTTGCCGCGTATTCCCATATTAATTCTTGTTAGTGATAAATGTATAATTTCGAAAATTGGAAGCTACCAAAGTTGACGTAATTCTTTAATAATCAATAATTCATCATCAAATTTGCAAATCTTTGTTGCATGGAATTACATTTCACTGCCTTTCATTACCCCGAGTTCTGTTCTTTTTAGCTGAACTTCTTGCACCATTTATCTTTCTTTCTTTTTCTTTCCACGTTAGAGAGAAAAAGAAGAAAGATAAACAGTGCAAGAAGTTCAGCTAAAAAGAGCAGACCTCCAATCAGCGCCGAGCGGAGCTTCGTGCCGCGCATGCGCGCGCGCGAAGCGAGAGGCTCTTGTCTCTTTCGACGCGTGGACGTCTGTCTCTAAGGTTAGCAAGATTTTGAATCTCGAAATATTTCTTCGATCCGTTTGAGATCAAAGAAGTCGAAGCGTTTTGCTTGTTCCGGCATCCAAGCTGAATTTATAATTTGCTATATCGAGACGTAACTCGCGCGCGTTTACGTTAAACGAGCGTGGTCCGTGAGATAACCTAACAAAAAACCGACGTTTGTCCGCAGGATGGCTCCGAGATACGAGTTGGCTGTCGGCCTCGACAAGGGTCACAAAACGACGAAGATCCGCGTGGCTAAAAGCAAATCCGAGAAGGAGAAGACCGTCTGCCTGCGACCGTCCAGGCTGAAAGGGGTGAGTGGAAAATATATAACCTCTCATTGTTATAACCTCTTATTGTGTATCATCTTTTTATTTGTTATTTATCAGTGAGATGGTGCACCGTAATTTATTGCACGGAACGGTATTTATCTTCTCTCTTACATGTACTACAATCTATCTTCAATTTCTTATTGCAGAAGCAAACCAAGCACAGCAAGTTCGTGAGGGACTTGATCCGGGAAGTCACAGGACATGCCCCTTACGAGAAGCGCGCTATGGAGTTGCTGAAGGTGTCAAAGGACAAGCGCGCCTTGAAATTCTTGAAGAGAAGGGTAAATGGCCCTTTTCGCAAATTTTAGATAATTAGCAGGTTTCAGGAGTATAATAACTTTATACCATTTTATAATACTTTGCGTTCTGTTTTATAATTTAATATTGATAGTGTTAGATAAAAAGTATATAGCAAAAGAATCTGGAAGATCCTGAAATTTTCAAAAAGTTTCTTATCCCTTCTCACTGGGAGGAATCATCAGAACAAGAAATTTTTTTTAAAATATCGAAACTTAAAAAGTGGAGAGTGAAAATCCCTAAATGTTTTTATAAGACTTTTAAAATAAATGTTTCTCTTGTTTTCTAGTTGGGTACACACATTCGTGCTAAGAGGAAGCGAGAAGAGCTTGGAAATATCCTGGTACAGATGAGGAAAGCAGCTCATCATTAACTAAATCCATTAAAATTGTAAACCGCTATATAATACTTGAATAAATCAATATTTCGATATCGATAGATAGGATACATTATTAAAGAATTTAAAATACTCTGTGCTTCTGCCACCTTCAATTCAAATAAATCATACACACGCTCGATAGCTCGTTTTGTTATCGCGACCCACCTTTGTCTATCTCAATAGAACTATCACTATAAAAGGCTTAAATTCTAGAAATAATTAGCGATTTTAGCAACTCTATAAATAATTTTTAGCAATTTAGTATATAACAAAATTGCTTATGCATTACTGTAATTATATTAATAGCTAACAACCAATTAACAAGAAATAAAGAACTACTTTATCTGTGCGTTCAATGTTGGATAAATTCTATTTCCGGCGTACAGAAAAATTTTGAAAGACAATTGCTATTAGCAGTATATATATATAAAATTAGTTTATTTAAGATTAGTTTTATTTTAGCGTAATTTAAAAACGGGTCAGGTGCAATTTGCTAAAATTTTATACGTCTTGGGCTAAATAGACTGAAAGTAAACCACTGCTCTCAATCAGTTTCCGTGGTGTAGTGGTTATCACATCCGCCTAACACGCGGAAGGTCCCCGGTTCGATCCCGGGCGGAAACAATTTTTGTCCCGGAGAAGAAAAAACCCAATATATTTTTCCATTTCTTATTAAGAATTTGTATTAATTTTACGTTAATTCGCTTTCATCAATTTTTTTAATAATTGTATTTTTTATTAATTATTCTTTTATTTGTTATTTGTATATTTAAGCACATGTATATGTTCACCAGACTTGCCGGGCATCAATGCTTATCGGGCTCAGCTTCACAAAAATGCTACAAAAGCAAGCCAAAAATATACTTTTTAATCGAGATACACATTTGAATAAAAGAAATGTTATGCATTTTATATTTTGCAACTGTAATAATTGTATAATAAATTACCGGATGAGGCATCGGCAATCTGTTTGTATGATTCAGCCTCGGCTTCTGTATTTTGAGCAAGGCACTAAAATAAAAAATTGTAGATTATAAATAACAGATTTTCTCACCATTTAGAAATTAACATCTGTATCAGACAAGTGTCATGTATTTTATAATGTGTGATAAATACATATTTCGCTTTACTGAATAAAATGCTGGCTTATCTCCAATACTGAAGTTGGCCCGATTTCGCTTCGGCTTTGGCTTCGGTTTCGGCTTCACGACGCTATAACATACTTACGGAAAACAAATTAGACAGAATGTAATTCGAAATATCGAATCTCGACTGTATATCTTGGACCGACTTGAAAAGAAATGTTATACGTGTTTCTTTTGTAATCGTAACAAATGTAAAATGTTTACTGGACGCAATCCGTTGTCTCGTCGAAATAGATCCCTGTTTTGAATATGTATATATAAATTTTATTATCTCAGTATTATTTGCTTTTATTAGAATTACAGATAAAAATTATTACATAACTTTAAAATAGAGTTAAATAATATATATTTATATATATACTATATGTTATATATTACTTCATTGCGTACTTTATTGCGATACTTTAAAATGTCTGTATCAAATGTATTTGTATAAATTTATCACTCTTTCTCCAAGACAATATTAGACTCAAAGGCTAGACGAGAGTTGAAACACGTGTCTCTCGATACCTTCGAAAAATCGTGAAAGTAATTAGGAAAGCATGTTGGAACAGGAGGTTACGAGAGGTGGCACAATTTAAATTTGGCGCTCTGTAGATGATTAGACGACGTCGATAATTATAGGGGGTTAATAAATTCACAAACTACTTTACCGACCGTTGATAATAGCAGATATCTTTTTCAAAAAACGTGAAATTTAAATCAAATTTAATTGTACCACATCTTCTACCTTGCTCTTTAAAAATGTATTATGTCCCGATTTTAGACCTGTTATCTGGGCCAAACTTCAATTTCTAGAAATTGCGATTTTGAGAATTTCGTTAGTTATGGATGTAGGTATGTGGAGGAATATGTTTAAACTACAAATAACGTCTTTCTCTTACGTCAGTAATAGATAACAAATTAAGGTAAATTATATTCGACAACAACTGGCTAAATTGATTAATTAGAAATATTCTTACTACGTTAGCGACCATTGGTTTTGGTTCATTTAACGAGCAGAATTTTTATTAATTTTTGATGCTAATAAGCATCTATAAGATCTTCCCTTCCCCGAATATGTTTAATTTATAAAACAAGTATTTCGTAATCAATGAACATATATTTTCCA
>NJRQ01000579.1:88932-114796 GCA_003063805.1 Aphaenogaster ashmeadi
ATATATAAAATTAGTTTATTTAAGATTAGTTTTATTTTAGCGTAATTTAAAAACGGGTCAGGTGCAATTTGCTAAAATTTTATACGTCTTGGGCTAAATAGACTTAAAGTAAACCACTGCTCTCAATCAGTTTCCGTGGTGTAGTGGTTATCACATCCGCCTAACACGCGGAAGGTCCCCGGTTCGATCCCGGGCGGAAACAATTTTTGTCCCGGAGAAGAAAAAACCCAATATATTTTTCCATTTCTTATTAAGAATTTGTATTAATTTTACGTTAATTCGCTTTCATCAATTTTTTTAATAATTGTATTTTTTATTAATTATTCTTTTATTTGTTATTTGTATATTTAAGCACATGTATATGTTCACCAGACTTGCCGGGCATCAATGCTTATCGGGCTCAGCTTCACAAAAATGCTACAAAAGCAAGCCAAAAATATACTTTTTAATCGAGATACACATTTGAATAAAAGAAATGTTATGCATTTTATATTTTGCAACTGTAATAATTGTATAATAAATTACCGGATGAGGCATCGGCAATCTGTTTGTATGATTCAGCCTCGGCTTCTGTATTTTGAGCAAGGCACTAAAATAAAAAATTGTAGATTATAAATAACAGATTTTCTCACCATTTAGAAATTAACATCTGTATCAGACAATGTGTCATGTATTTTATAATGTGTGATAGATACATATTTCGCTTTACTGAATAAAATGCTGGCTTATCTCCAATACTGAAGTTGGCCCGATTTCGCTTCGGCTTTGGCTTCGGTTTCGGCTTCACGACGCTATAACATACTTACGGAAAACAAATTAGACAGAATGTAATTCGAAATATCGAATCTCGACTGTATATCTTGGACCGACTTGAAAAGAAATGTTATACGTGTTTCTTTTGTAATCGTAACAAATGTAAAATGTTTACTGGACGCAATCCGTTGTCTCGTCGAAATAGATCCCTGTTTTGAATATGTATATATAAATTTTATTATCTCAGTATTATTTGCTTTTATTAGAATTACAGATAAAAATTATTACATAACTTTAAAATAGAGTTAAATAATATATATTTATATATATACTATATGTTATATATTACTTCATTGCGTACTTTATTGCGATACTTTAAAATGTCTGTATCAAATGTATTTGTATAAATTTATCACTCTTTCTCCCAGACAATATTAGACTCAAAGGCTAGACGAGAGTTGAAACACGTGTCTCTCGATACCTTCGAAAAATCGTGAAAGTAATTAGGAAAGCATGTTGGAACAGGAGGTTACGAGAGGTGGCACAATTTAAATTTGGCGCTCTGTAGATGATTAGACGACGTCGATAATTATAGGGGGTTAATAAATTCACAAACTACTTTACCGACCGTTGATAATAGCAGATATCTTTTTCAAAAAACGTGAAATTTAAATCAAATTTAATTGTACCACATCTTCTACCTTGCTCTTTAAAAATGTATTATGTCCCGATTTTAGACCTGTTATCTGGGCCAAACTTCAATTTCTAGAAATTGCGATTTTGAGAATTTCGTTAGTTATGGATGTAGGTATGTGGAGGAATATGTTTAAACTACAAATAACGTCTTTCTCTTACGTCAGTAATAGATAACAAATTAAGGTAAATTATATTCGACAACAACTGGCTAAATTGATTAATTAGAAATATTCTTACTACGTTAGCGACCATTGGTTTTGGTTCATTTAACGAGCAGAATTTTTATTAATTTTTGATGCTAATAAGCATCTATAAGATCTTCCCTTCCCCGAATATGTTTAATTTATAAAACAAGTATTTCGTAATCAATGAACATATATTTTCCAAAATTACAAAATCTGTCATACATTATTAGTGATACATATATATACATACATATGTGCAGATATATACATACATACATACAGATCTTTTGCTTATTAACAATTATATAAAATTTTCGAGAAAACTTCGAACTTTATTAAAAACATCTTACAGATATCTTTCTGATAATTGTACAAGATATCTTTCAGATGACTTCAAAATGTCATAATGTTCTCTGAATTAATTCTTCTTCTGATAAGAGAGTTTTAACGAATCAATTATTTACATATTACACAATGAATTACATTTATATAAATATAAATTTCAAGCTTTTCTACAGCTTATCTGCGACAGTGAAAGACCTTACGCCGGTTTTTTTAATTATCATATATCCGCACATTTCAATTTTTCTATCCAATTTAATGAGAGCAATAATACATAACGATTCTCCTTCAGTTAAATAGATATTTTGTTTTATTTTTAATTATCTGATCTGACTAGAAACTAAACAGTTTATTCACAAAAAGTGCAATATATATGAACGTAATACTGAGTTAAGTGTGGTGAGTTATAGATAATAATTATCTATTTTTAATGTTTCTTTTGTTCCATTATATGTCTTTAGACGATCATGAATAAGATGAATCATATGATGTTTTTTTTTGCTGCACTTCTGAACTAGTGCAATAGAATGAAAGAAAATATATTTGTCTCATTCTAACTTATTGCACTAGTTCAGAAGTGCAGCCAAAAAGAACAGACCAATAGTCTGCGCACCGAGTTGTTTTGCATCGTTTGGCACACTCTGATATTTTTAAAGTATTGCAAAGTACAAAAACAATATTATAGATTGAATTAGTGTTACATTATATAATAATACTCTTGAAAAATTATACAACGTAACATATTTTCGGATTTTTCTTGTATTGTCGAAAAGTTCCCTATACCGTCTTCTTTCAAATGATCATTACTATCATTGCGTTATATCAAAGGACATAATATTTCTCATTAATTATATTATTAGTTTAAGTTACATACTTTCAGAACCTACTACCTACAAAAATATTCACTAATAAACATTTTCTATTTTAATAATTTACAATGTTTGCGTTAAAACAATATGTGTAACAATATCAAATATTAAATATAAAATTCAAAGAAGAATAGAAACCCATAAATCGAAATTTAAGCGTTTTCAAAATTTGTTATAAAGATAACTGCATATGATCGTTCACAGTTATTATTATGAAAAATATAATTACGCTCTTGTAAGTGCAAATCTGTCGTGATTGTGGCGGACTGGCTTCTAAAAAATAGTTCCAGTATAGATAATTAAATTTGTATTATTTAAATAATTAAAAGTTTAATTAATAAAGATTTTAAATAACTAAAAAGTAGAGCTTGGAATACCCGGGTTTACGGGTACCCGCCCGTTCGCCTGTTACCCGTTGCATACGGTTCTGGATCGGTTCCGCGGGTACCCGGTTTTACGGGTACCCGTTCAAAGCGGGTACCCGTATTGAACCGGGTACCCGCCTCAATACGGGTATTCGCGTATGCTACGGATATCTGCGTATTACACGGGTACGATACGACTACTAATGCAGAGTAATAAAACAAATTCTCACACGCTTAAAAAATTTATAAGATATATGAAAAAATGCTTTTATTAAATTTTGTAATTTCTTACAATTTAGTTTGCCAGAATAGAATAGACAAATCAAAGAAATAAATAAGCTAAGTACTGTAAAGTATAAAAAATAAAGTTAGATTAATATTAATTATTCTTCTTTATTAATTTTTTTTTTTAATAGTCGAACAACTTAAATATAATAATAATGTATATGTAATTATATATGATACGGTATTATAATTATTTTTATAATTATAAATTATAATTATATATATATTTTTATAATTATGTTTTATAATTATATTTATATAAATATATCATATATATATAATTATGTTTTATAATTATATTTATATAAATATATCATATACATTATTATTATATTTAAGTTGTTCGACTATTAAAAAAAAAAATTAATAAAGAAGAATAATTAATATTAATCTAACTTTATTTTTTATACTTTACAGTACTTAGCTTATTTATTTCTTTGATTTGTCTATTCTATTCTGGCAAACTAAATTGTAAGAAATTACAAAATTTAATAAAAGCATTTTTTCATATATCTTATAAATTTATTAAGCGTGTGAGAATTTGTTTTATTACTCTGCATTAGTAGTCGTATCGTACCCGTGTATACGCAGATGTCCGTAGCATATACCGTGAATACCCGCATCGATACGGGTACCTGTATTGAGGCGGGTACCTGTATTGAGGCGGGTACCTGTATTGAGGCGGGTACCCGCTTCGAACGGGTACCCATAAAACCGGGTACCCGCGGAAGCGGACCAGAACCGTATGCAACGGGTAACGGGCGAACGGGCGGGTACCCGGTTCTCTTTCCGAGCTCTACTAAAAAGTTTGTGCAAAGTCTTTCATTCTCTGACATTTATCAATTAAAAAATTTACAATGTGTTTCATGTATCTCTCAAACGTATTATCTTTTAATCCAAATAATATTCTTATGAATTAAAAATATTATTTAGAGATAATACATTTGAAATTATATGTACATATATATGTATATATCTTACCGTCCCAGTGAGAAATGGTTTGTCGAATCGATTTGACGTCGACTCGTCGATAAATGATCGATGTCCAATCTTGGTTGGTATTTTTATCATTTTCGAACTCATCATAATTGTCAGAAACTTTAATTTTCATCATAATTATTTTTATGTTAATTGTGCAATTGCAAATATGTCTATAAAATTTCTATTGTCTTTCGACTAATTCTACATCGAATACACAGTATATATGTATATGTAGAGACATTAAAAATTTTATCTATATTCGCAATTAATATTTCATTTGCTCAATTAATATAAAAACAATTATGGTGAGTTCAAATGACAAAAATATTAACCAGTACTGATATCAATCATTTATCGACGCATCGATGTCGATTCGATTAATTAATCATTTCTCACTGGGGTCTCTATCATGTGACATTTCTTTACACAATTTTTTTTATTTAATACATATATTGTATGTATTGCATGTATATAAAATCTAATATATATAAAATCTAGTTTGTACCGGAGCTCTTACGCTGCCTTCATGTCACAGTATTCTTACGTCGTAATATTTTATTTAAAATTATTCAGTTCTAACAATTATAATGAATATCGACATTATTTCCTCAGTTGTATTCGCAAAGATGTCCACAACCAGTAGGACATTGTCGATTGTTATTAAACCACTCCCTCATGTGGTTTATATGGCCTCCGTGTGCACAACCTTGACACCACACATAGATACCACGTACCACCTGCACAAAAATATAAAATTAATCATAATAAAATGCAATTAATTAACATATTAATCAATTATCACATAATTGTGATAAATTTGTCATTAATAAAGACTTTTAAAACAATACAATTTCTTTGTATTGTCCATATAATAAGTCAATTAAATTTTTGGGGAAGGACTCTTACATAAACGATTGCAAAGAGTATAATATATTATAAAAGCGAAATCATTTTTCATTTGATAAAAATAATCTTGTATATTTGTATTTCCTGTGTGTTTCTTTAAGTTTATCTCACTTTGAATAAATACAAATTATTTCCCGAGTTTAAATGATTTTAAACTCAACTAAATTTCTTTTACCTGATTACAAAGGGAACATAACGCATGCTCAGGCGTATGACAATGATCGCACAACCATGCAGATCGTTGCAATGATTTTGTGCATGCTACGCAACATGCGTGTATCGTGGTCGACTGTTGATTCATTTGTGATATAGAAGGAATCCATGCCAATTGAATTATCTATAAATAAAATTCTTTATTAAATCTATCTACATGTGTATTATTTATGAGAAAAACTACTTCAAAAATTTTTTATCTTATTGCATAATATAATTGAAAGAATAGAATTTCAGCAATAGTTTCTGTGAAATATCATTGATTGCAATATAATGCATTCTTTAATTATGAACAAACCTGTGTAGCTACATGCCAGAGCTTAAATTTGCCAAGCAGGTCCAAGTATTCTAATATCCAGTGTTCCTGTAAAGCTATTGGAATATTCAACTTTTTCCTTATATCTCCCAGGACGATAAGCATCGATACCGTCGTCTGTACGTCTCTTATTGCCGTGTGAAAGCGCAGCCCGTCCAGAACTATAGGCATAAAATCAAAGGGCTGCGGCTTAGGTAGAACCGGAACTACTAAACGAGGTTGATCTTCGATTATAACGGAAGTTGAATTTTCGCCGAGATCAGGAGGATGGTTGGGAAATTGTTCTGGGGGCGGAGATCGATCCTTGATCTCGTGTCGTAAAGGAAAAGCTTCCTTCTGCAATTCCTTAGTCCATTCGTCATCCTCCATACGCATCACAGTTTGCCTACTTTCACCGGGATGTTCCAAAGACATGGGTTCATATTCAGTTTCGCCAAAGATAAAGTCGCCTCGCGATGTCGAAGGTATATCACTAAGCAACGCTCTCCTGTAATTAAATAATGCCAAGTGTTCTAATTACACCAATAGAAATCAATTAAGCTCGGCATACACGTACACAATACAACTCTGGGATTTATGTGATATAATGATAATATTATAATAGTACCTTGGTAGAACAGTTTCTGTATTAGTAGACGATCCTATGATATTATGATTTTCCGGCGCTTCAGTTTCTGTTTCAGTCTCATCATCACCACCACTGGCAGCGCCAGCAGGATTTTCCCCTTGGAGAGATTTTGCATCCTGTTCATGACCTGAGAAAGATAACAAATTTATGCAATTAAATATGCTACGACAGGATATTAATATGTTGTTCATGATATTCCTTATACTTACTTGATTGTTTACTCGCGTTAGATTGTTCCATACCAGAACTCTTTGTTATTCCCTGTACTATATTCGATGTATTGGCTACATCTTCTTTAGGTGCCGTCGGTGCATTCTTTTGAAGTATCTCGTACGGATCTGTATACATGACCTTTAAAATTTGCCATGCTTTGCTAATCTGTATAAATAAAATTGCTATTATTAAATACATTGAAATTATTATACACATATACATTGTGTGTGTATATATATATATATATATATATATATATATATATATATATATATGAGATATATATTCTTTCTTACAACATCTTTGCCAAAGTTCTGTGCAATGCGTGCATTGTGATCACAGACTTCGCTGAAGTTTCCAGAAAGCAGATAATTTTCTGCTGCTATCTTAAACCAAGTCGGTTCATGTACACATCCACGGAATCTATACATTACACTTGAAGCCATGCAGAAAGCATCATCATTTGTTACAGGTGTTCTCCTATAAAAGAACAGATATATAACAAATCTAAACAAAAAAAAAAAAATTAACTCCTTCATAAAAGAAATCTTTTTAGTTGGCTATTTATATTAATGGCTCGCATATCTAGATTTATAAAAATTCTGTTCTCTATTTTATTTATCGTAAATTTTATAAACGCAATATTTTTATATAATACAATGTAACAAAATGTTCACCTCATTAAATTACTTAGCTGTCTTGCGATACTTGCTGGTTCATATTTCACCTTAGAAGCACATGTAATATCATGTTTTAGATTTATTGCAACACTCTGTGGATTTGCTTTGCTAGCTGGTCTTACTGCATCATCAAAAACATGATGGTATAAAGTGCAATCCTATAACATGGAGTGATAATATAAGAATAGAAAATCACACATGCTACATATTGTAATTGTATTTAAAAAGTGAATAATGATTGACAATATTACTCTGCTTGTGGATAGGAACGATTGCGGGTTGCCTCTCCATGCCACACCTGTGGGAACGTCTTTATGCTCATTAAAATTTGCGAATGGAATGTACGGTCTGCGAATATCCCATACATTTATGCTGCAATCAACGACTAGAGCACAGCTGGCTATGTGATACTTTTTCTGAGGTCTCCATTTTATACGTCCCACTGATGCTATAGTATGTATAGTGTAATCACAACTTGGTTTACCCGATAAATCCCAAACCTGTAAAGTTTACAGCAATATAAATATAAAATTGTAATCATATATTTCAGGCAAAAGTTCATATTAATATGCAGAAAATAAATTACTTTGATAGTTTTGTCTCTAGACGCTGTAGCAAGCCAAGTAGCTTCTGGATGCCAGTCGCAAGCAAATATCGGGCCGCTGTGTGCGGTAAAATGCTGAAAATAACGATCTGGTTTTCTCATGTCCCATTGTTGTACATGACCGTTCTCAGACACAGCAGCAAAAGTATGAGGTTGTTGAGGGCAGAATTGAACATCTCTCACAGATTCTGTATTACTAAAAACGTGAATATATAATAATTATCAAATTAAATAAAAAATGTTCTTATTTAAATCAAACAAATCTTAAGATACCGAAAAAGGATTTTGTTATATTTATTAGTTGTGCAGACCACCTTGCTACAATGTAAATCCATGCAGCTTACCTAAGGAAGGTCCTGATAGCTTCTTTTATTCGCAAATCAAAACATTTCATAGTACCATCTTGCGAGCCAGATATCAACCACATAGGTTCTGTCATATGAAAGCTTACTTTATTCACGGTTCTTTTATGATCTATAAATACATGATCCTGTTTTGATCGAGATTGTCTATTCAGGTTCCACAAAACAACCGCACCGTTCGTTGCTGCAGTCGCAAGTATATGGTCTACAAATTAACATAGCATTATAATATAATCTGATAAATTATATTAATATAATTCATTAATATATAAATGTAATGTATAGAAAAATAATTAAATACGCACACAAAGATTTGATGTAAGCCAAGAAAAATTCAAGTATCTATCTTTTACAACATCATTAATTGTTTAATACAAGATTCAATATAAACACAAGTGATATATTTAAAATATATATTAATTTAATTTATTGCGTACAAACAAGATTACATAAGATTACATGTACATGAGAAAGAAAGAAAATACGCAAAAGGTGAGGCGTCAGCATGGCTACTGTTTTAATGCCTACCAGTTAACTCGGGTGAATAAGTATGATTGAAGAAAGAAGAGAACTAAGACGAAATAGGAAAAGAAAATATAAGTAAAATATATAAGTAAAATAAACGCATATGCACACAAAATTAAAATTCATTCATACTTCGGAATACACTGGTGCATAATGGCACGCCAGCGCATGCACTAACACATACACACACACACACACACACACACACACACACACACACACACACACACACACACACACACACACACACACACGCGCGCGCGCGCGCGCGCGCGCGCATTCGTTCATCAAGTAGAGGATGAACAATCATAGTAAGCAATATGATTACCATCATTAAGATTCCAGGCAACATCATTGCAGGAAAAATTCAGATTCAGATTCTTTCCTACACGAAGATTGCAGGCTTCTTCAAATCTATCCTCCAGCAATGTGAATATTTTAAAAACTGCAATAAAATATTATATTACAATATAATTTTCGTACACGACATAGCAATACTACAAAACACGAATGATTAATTCCTTTAGAGATAGATAATATAAAATTAATTAATTATAACTGTTATAACCATTTCAATCTATTTCGATTAGATTGCAATAAATAATCTGTATTATATATGAATAACCCTAAATATATTTACTTATTTCAAACTAATGTAATGTTAGAAAGACGCACCATTGCGACCAGC
Source organism: Aphaenogaster ashmeadi (assembly GCA_003063805.1). Lineage (NCBI taxonomy): Eukaryota > Metazoa > Arthropoda > Insecta > Hymenoptera > Formicidae > Aphaenogaster > Aphaenogaster ashmeadi. The sequence goes on from NJRQ01000579.1 coordinate 98,544, forward strand.
TATTACAACCTGGCTGTTGTCTTTATTAAGGGCTAAGGCATTTGCAGGTCCTTCTTGAGAAACGCATATAGTTCTCGACGTCATGCTATGTTTCAAGAAATTAATATTAAATTATTATCACACAATATCAAATTATTAGTAATTATATTCATACCTTAAATAAATTTCATTTTATGTTCTATGTTTTATGTGTTATGTTTTGTTTTATGTTTAATGTTTCAGGCTAATTCTACAGTGTGCTTTTTGCTTCTTGTTTCTCAGAAATTAATCCAATCCTGTTCAATTATTCTTCTTAAAATCAACTGCAATTGGTTAAATTTCTAAAGAAACAAGAAGCAAAAAGCATACTGTAGAATTAGCCTCAATGTTTAATGTTTTATACTAGATGTTTTATGCTGTTTTGGTTAGCTTAACATAAGGACAATGAGGAATTTTATTTTCTATGTTACTCAGTTAAAGGAATGCAATTGAAATGTGCAAAATGTGAATTATATAAGAAAATTATAATAGTTTGAAGTCGTTCAAAGCCGAAAGGCAAGAATTATGAATAAACCAACTATATCCATACCTTATAATACTTGTTTTGATAAAACTCAGCTGTAAATACACGTGTTCACGTCACAGAGGTGTACGTGGCGTAGCTTATTTGGCACATATATGTATATATTTTTCAACAATTCGTGTTGTGTTCGAATTTGACCCTTGACGATTGCGAAAAGTACAGTTATTTTTACAGATTCCTCTTATCCTCTCTTTTTTTCATATGTATTTGTAATCCTTTTGGGACTATTCCGATATTGTCTGGAATGTATAATTTAGCTGTCCATAACCATGTAGAAGCAAAATGACGAAGCGCAATGTTCGGCGAATCTATTAATTCTCTCGCGTACAAACAAAACTTGTGTATAAATAAAACTAGTATGCATATATACACACATATACATATGTTCAATACAAATTTGAATAGAAATTCGATATGAAACTAAAGGTAACTTCGACCAAACTTCGATTAACTTAACCGGCGATTAACTCAAGTAATACCTGTATTATTTTGTTAATTACAGGATTACTAATATTTTGGATTACTAATATTTTACAAGAAAAAAGATTAGATTACGGACGACGAATTGTATAGTTAAAAATTTGCTGCGAGCAATTCTGCCGGTTGATTTAATCGCCGATCAGAGCTTCATCGAAGTCTCCAGAAAACGTACGCAGAGATAATATAAAGATCACAGGCTATACGACGAACCAAATAATTAATTGTACGAATTGTACAGATACAAACGTGATAATTATAACGTGATTTACAAATGTAACGTCGTGAAACAAAGAATCATGATGCTTGATGAGGAAGTTGGCGTAGCAGGAGCCGGGCCGCGGCGTCCAACAGACACCTGCAGACACCGGACACGAGGTTGACACGGGAGAGCACAAGAGAGTTTTGAACGACAGGCCGAACTCGAAGCACGCGCTCGAAACGTCCGCGAACGGAACGAAAAAAAAGGGACCGGCGACCGGGGCGCGTTGATTCGCCGGAGCCAGAGAGACCGGAGCTGGCGGAGCTACATGGAAATATGCTCGCACGTGAGTGGCACTGGCCGCCCGCGCCCGCGCCCGCGCGCTGCGAGTCGAGATTTGTTTTCTCCTGAACTCTGGCTGCACTAATTCAGAGTTTATCTATTGGTAAATCTGCAGTATAACGGCACCCTTTCCGTTTTTTTTTTTAATTTTCATATTTTGTGTATTTTGTGTCGTAAAAAGATTCTGAGAAGGAAAATTGTCGCTCATGTTCCGTTTGTTTATAATTAATACCGAAAATATCACGATGTCGGTAAGTAAGAAAATGATGGCGTACTTTTATTTATTTAAAAAAAAGTACAATACATTTATACATATACATATATTATGATTCGAGTCATATGTTTAAAGAAGAAAATAGATTGTTTTTTGTTAAAGCAGACAATATTAAAAATAAGTATATGCAATTTTATGTTTTAGAAATAAATACAAAGTATTCTTTGCTTTAACCAAAAGCACTAACTGTTGTCTGCTTTAACAAAAAACAAACTACAATTATCTTCTTTAAACATATGATTCGAATCATAATATATAAATGTATTATGTTGTATTTTTTTTCCACACCCGGTAAAAAATTTTTCATATATAAATATATATAAATAGATATAAACATATATAATTATATATAATTATATATAATTATGTATGAAATATGTCCATACATGAAATTTTTCATATATAATCATGTATAATTATATATAATTATATATATTTATATATAATTATATATGATTATATATGATTATATATGGGAAAGTTCATATATAATCATATACAATTATATATAAATATATATAATTATATATAATTGTACATGATTATATATGAAAAATTTCATGTATGGACATATTTCATACATAATTATATATAATTATATATGATTATATATGTTTATATCTATTTATATATATTTATATATAAAAAATTTTTTACCGGGGCACTTCCAGTGTGGAGTAAAAAAGAGGTTTGTTTTCTGTTCCTGAACTGGCTGTACTGTACTTCAGAGTTTATCTTTTTCCTTCTAATATATGTGGAGTAAAAAAGATAAACTCTGAACTAGTGCAGCCAGTTCAGGAACAGAAAACAAACCTAGGGTCTGTTTTCTGTTCACTGCTGCACTAGTTTAGAGTTTATCTTTTTCCTTCTAATGTGGAGTAAAAAAAAGATAAACTCTGAACTAGTGCAGCAGTTCAGGAACAGAAAACAGACCTCTAATATAAACTCTGAACTAGTGCAGCCAGTTCAATTATAAAGAACAGACCTTCAGTCGGTCAGTCGTGAGATCTCGCCACCGCTCGTTGGCCCGCTGGCCCATATGCCTCGATATGCCCGTCTGCTCCGGCGCAACCAGGCGCATCATGGTGGCGGCCGTAGCCCGGGGAGTGTTGATGTGAGAGGCTCCCCCGCCGACGTTATCACGATATCCCGCGCGACAACAACGGCGACGACGACAACGACGACGGCGGGTGGACGACGATCCACGCGAGAAGTATGTCCGCTGATCCCGAGCGCGGCGAGAGCGCGAGTGGCAGCCGCGAGTAAAGGGGACGATAACGCCACGCGCGCCCGTGACAATCGGCGAGGTAGCTCGCACAGTGCCACACACGAGGAGACCCCCGTAGGGCCCACCGCTACGTCGCGGATGATGTTGTCGATTGATGTTTTAATGACGGGCGACGTTGCGCGAGTCGCCGGTCTTGTCTCGTTGATGAGACACGCGCTCCTACTGCTGAGCCTCCTCGCGGTCCTCCAGTTAACACCATCGGTCGTCGCCGGCGATTCCTTGGGTGATCCGTATAAGATATTAGGTGTGTCGAAGCATGCAACGGTGCAGGACATCCGGAAGGCATATAAGCACCTCGTCAAGGAATGGTGAGTAGCGCACCTCTGTGTCTCTGCTTTGAAATGTAGAAACGTGCTGTATATACGGTGTTCTTTCTAAGTATAAAACGTTTCTGTACAAATGAACTTTGTGCGATTTTCTCGTAGGCATCCAGACAAAACTGATCATCCGATGGCTGAGGACAAATTTGTAGAAATAACAAAAGCTTATGAGGTAAGTTATATCTTGTCTCAAACAACACTCGAGACAAGGAGCAGTAACGAGGGAAGATCATTAACTATCGCATCGAATTGTTTAGCTTTTAACAGATCCAGAGAGAAGGAGAAAGTTTGATAATCATGGAATTACGGAGGAGGGTATCCCTAGACAAAGGAGAGACAATAGTCACTTCAATGTTCTCGATCCGTTGGAAGAATTGTTTACCGGTAATTTTAAATTCCACTATCAAAGTAGGGACATCACGCTGTTCCATAAAATGAGCATCACATATCGGTATGTATCTCTCGCGTATATCTGCGTAATAATGATTTATCGTCGTTGCGAATGTTGCAACAAATCTCTTGTAAATTGCAGATCGTTCGAGAATGTGATAGTACCCAAAACTTACCGTATGCCATATTTAATCCTGTTTTACTCCGATTGGTGCTTCATGTGTCTGCAAGCGGAGCCTACTTGGAGACGATTAATTGACGAGTTGGAACCTCTGGGACTTGGCTTGGCTACAGCGCACGCCAAAAAAGAGTCCACTTTGGCAAGAAGACTCGGCATCCACTCTCTTCCGTGTCTCGTTGTTACCGTGGACGGGCGCACTAGTGTTTACAAGGAATCTCTGTTTAGTATTCAAAAAGTTGTTGGTACGTTTGCTGCTTTTAAGATATATATTTTGTCTTGTGTTCACACACATACACACTCTCATTTTATAAAATCTCAGACTTGTGGACTAATAAACGTTTGTTTGCAGAATTTGTACGAAGTAGGCTACCGTATAAATTAATAAGTACTATTAGTGATACTAACGTAGATAATTTCCTGTCGGGTTGGACGGATAATCGAATACGCGCTTTGATATTTGAGAAGAGAGACTTCATCCGTTTGCGATATTTGCTTATGTCTTTTTACTATAGAGATCGAGTAGCTTTCGGCTTTGTCCAGGTAAATGTTTCATAGTATATAATCAGTGTTGTCTCAAATCATTCTTTAATTATTATTTTTAATATTTTTTATAGGTTGGCATACCAGAGACTGAGAACATAACATCAAAATACAAGATCTCAGGAGAATTAGACACTTTACTGCTCTTCAATGAGAACTCTGAAAAGCCAATGGCATCTGTTAGTATGAAGGACATTTCTAGCGAAACCATGCATAACGTTATCGCTAACAATAAGTTCCTCGTATTACCGAGACTTTCAAATCAAGCTATGTTGGACTCTATATGCCCGCCTGAATGGCTGAGGCCGCAGAAGCGGTTATGCGCCGTTTTAATATCGCAGCAAAATAGTCCTCTGCACGATATGGCTAGGCACAAGTTTAGACAAGCAGCATTGGAGTCTTCTTATAGGTAATATCTGTACAATAATTAAATTCTTATTTTAATACATTATATAGTGTCATAAAATATTAATAATTTCATTTATATAATTTAAATATAATACAGTTTTTAATAGAGATATTAGATATTAATTTCTATATATATATATATATATATGACTCTTAAATATTTTATTTAATAATATTCACAGCACGGAACGTGTCAGGTACGCATACGTATTCAAAGATACACAACCTGAATTTGTATCAGCACTATCAGCTGGTGAAGGCAGTCCACTGGAGCCTTTATTACATATCGTCATCATATGGAGACGAGATGCCAATCACTTGAAGTACGAATGGCTTCCTTACGGATGGGTTAAGGCCGTTCAAGACGATCGTATATGGAACGAGACGCGTAGACATTTAGAAAAAACTATTCAAAGGCTCTTACGCGCCACTGAAGCTTTACCATACGCTGCTGTCGTAGGAGAATTGGCGGATGAACACGCACAGGTGCGCATTCATAGTAATCATAATATATTCTTCCTGATCTGCAAATTGTTAGTGTACACCATATTATTAATATTTCAATATACTTTTCCAGGGTACTGTAGACAGATTGATTGGAAGGGCATTATTAGCAGTAGATTACATATCCGATAATCTGACTAAAGAGCAAATTTTGCCTTTGATATCGGTACTAGTGACTCTCATGCTAATAGGAGTTGCAGGGTATGGAATGTCGTATCTAGTGTGAGTAGAATTAAAATGCAAAGTAACGTAGTACCGGTAGTACGTTTCTGATTTCTGATTTCAATATCACAGAACATTAATTCATTTCAAGACTAGACGCTCTAGTACTAGTAGACCATCAAATAATTCTACTAAAAAATAAATGATTACTAGTCCCTTAAAATGTACATTAATTATGCGCAATTGATATGTTGCGAAAAAATAACATCTTACATATTATTTCAATTTATTAAGCATCATATAAATGTTTATACATGAATTTGTATGTTTTATATCTAGTAAGTTAGAAGAAGCAACTGTCCAGGCTGAACGTCTCCAATGCAAGGACAGTGTCAAGCCGCTTCCGTCGCAACCGCAACTACGATTGCACGAGTTACGCGCGGAGAAATACAATGGATTAGTTCGGCTTTTGAAACCAGGATGTCGAACTATTATTTTGCTGGTTGACGCCCAAAGCCGATTAAAGTTATTACCAGCTTTTCATAAAGCTGTGTGGCCTTATAGGTACGCTCTGTTTATTAGCACTTTCTACTTCAGTTAGTATTTTATGCTGCATATAATAATAATTATATGAAATTTTATATATCAAACTTAACGATGTATATAAAGCACAGAAAGAAAGTCATCATAAATCGTTTTTCATTTTCAGAAAGAATAAAACGCTCATGTTCGCACATATGTCATTAGAAAGGGGTCTTGATTGGTACAGGAAATTATTATCTCTCACTTTACCCGAGCAGAAGGAATTAAATATAAATGCCAAGAACTGCGTTGGCACGGTCCTGTCCTTAAACGGACATCGAAAGTATTTCTGCATGTATCATGCCAAACATCCAGAATGTTCTAAGGGTAAAGGTTCTAAGGTACGTACTCGAATACCTTGAAGTTAAAGCTACGTTATTTGGAAATTAAACAATTGTATTATATCATAGCGTATGGAAAAGATGACCAAGCAACTTGCCCAAAGACCGGAGGATCCGGAAGCAGGTGCTTTTATCGGTTTTGATAGTTCCAACGAATCCGATCTATCTCAAGACGAGGTATGACGATATGCAATTGAGAATGTTCCTGAATTTTTTGTAACCAACTATCAGATTGACAATTATTTTGCGTATATATTTCTTGCAGGGTGGAAACATTTTATATCAGGACAACTTGTTAGATGGATTACCGATGTGGCTCGATAGATTGTTCGAAGGATTAACGCATCGTTATTATATAAATTATTGGCCCGAGTTCACTGCCAAGTAAAAAAAAAAAGGAATACGTTTTTTCTAGACGTGTAGAGGAGACCATGACACCTAGGGACATATCTTGGAACTATTTATCTTCCTAACGCTAACAGAAGTCTTAAGTTTGACTGCTTGATGATATTGCTTCAGTCGCTATTTATTTACAATCCTGCGCAGTCATTTAATTTTCGTCTCGAAAGAATTGTTGTCGGAGTTATTTCGTAAGTATTTTTTTTGCTGATTATATCTCCAAATTTTTAAATATACTTTTCTCTATTTTTTTTAAATTTATACGCTAAAAAGTTCAGATGTACTAAAGTTCTGTGTAATTTTAGCTGTTACTCAATATGTTTACAAAACTTTATTTCAAAAGATAAATTATCTTTTGTAATGAATGTAATGCTTTTATTTTTCTCTTTTTTTTCGTAGGTTATCATAATGTCGAACGAAAACTTAGAAAACGTGAATATTAAATTAAATTGGTATGCGAGAGCAATATCAGATATTTTAGAACTTGGATGTTCTATGAGATTTGCTGCAAAAAAATATAAACTTGATTTAAGTTATCTATCTATGTTCATGCACACAATCCATAGTAAGGGAAAGATAATAAAAGGCGAAAATAAAGATCTCTCATTTTACGATGAGCTAGCGTTTCTACTGTATATAAAAACGTGTCCTCAAGAGCATTGTGTTTGCTTAGCATGCTTTGAAGAACACTTGTCACGTCTAATTTACAAATTCGTTAAACACAATAATTTAAATTATCCAGGATCTTGGGATATTTGTCAGGAGGCGGACAAGTTAACAAAAACGGAGTTTCTAGAAACATACAGAAACGAAATTTCAAGATTATTTTCGAAAGATTGTTTAAAATTATCCCCGAATAATTATTATGAAAAAGAATAATAATAATAATGTTTAAAAAATCGTTCTTTGACGAAGATGTTCACGAATGTCTATCAAGTTGCAGCCAAGTAATTTTAGACACTTACGACTGTACGTGCGCACACAAAACGCCGACACAAGCATTCCAAGAAGTAGTATCATCTCCTGAATATAATTGATATATGGAGCAAACATCCGTTATTCTTGAAGACTACCTATGGACATCAATTTTTAAGTATAGATGAAAAAAAAATTAAGTCGCGCTGTTTTCAAAAGTTGCAAATTTTTACTTAATCTCTATATGCGGTATTCACGAAATTAAGGAAAGAAAAAAATGCTTAAATTATCGAAAAAATCAAAAAAAGATATATCAAAAAGAATCACTAGATGTCATAGTCTCTTCTATACTGCAGCAAAAGTGATAAAGAACAAGGTTCGCCTAGTCAACAGAATATTATTGCCATCGGGATATACTGTGATTCGAATGGACACAGACGCAACCCTGTATAAAGACAAAACATATTCATTACTTATACTAAGTACCGTTTATAAACATATTTACAGTTTCCTGCATTTTAACATTTTTAGATTGGTCTTTAAGTATTGTTAAAGAAAGTATACTATAAAAAGTTATGTAGCAGATAGGAAACAGGAATATTATCACTAAACGGTGAATCGATTTTCTGAATATAGATCAAGTTTTCTATATACTACTACTACTACTACTTCATCCGTTCCTATATAACTCGGGAATACTCTTTCTATTCCTCGAAATTGCTTGTGTCTAGTCAACACGTTACCGAGAATTTAGCAGTATTGCACAGTACAAGCGAATAGATCATTTATATTTCCTCAGATATGACTGCGAAATCGCGTTCGATTAATTGCGATTTTCGTTGCGTTCGAACACGTTACCTTATAATATTATAAGAATCGCTATTTTTAACGTAAAAAAGAAATGTAAGTCTATCTTAATATGTTTATGTACCTAAGAATGAGTATCTCTGTCGCTTGTTCGTCCTACGTTTATTAGTATCGTCATTGTATGAGCATATTTCTTGAATTTGAATATTAGCACATATCTACTTACAGAATTTATACTTTATCGAGAGAGATATAGTTACCGTAAAATCGATATTCGTAAGTGCGAACCCAAATATTAGCATGATAAAGGTATTATACTTGTGAAAGAGATAATTGCCCTTATCAAGATTTATATACGTCCATTACTTTATTTATAATTGGTGTTTTGGCTGTAATTTCTCTTTTGTATCCATCTCTTGTTATATATTCTTTAAATAATACATATATATATATATATATATATATATATATATACGTATATTATTTAAAGAATATATATATACGTATATATATATATACGTATATATATATATATATATATACGTATATAATTTAAATATTACATTTATCCGACCAAAGTATTTAGCATTAGTAAACTTGAATTAGATGTTTACTTTCCTCAGATATGTAATCCTTGTTTGGAAAGCGACAGATATAGGCCGGTATTCACATAGTCCGTTCTTATTTTAAGACTGTCTTAAGTAATGTTTTAAGACGCTAATACGGTTCTGTGATTGGTTTATGACAGCTCAATATTGTACTTAAGACGATCTCAAATATAAGATCCGACTATGAATACCGGCCATAGGTACTTCATATTGTTTACGATATTTCCTTGCTGCAAGAAGCTATTAGAAAATATTAAACATGTATTATAGAAACATGAGATACATTGTAATGCTGTTGAAACTGCAAATTGTGTGCGCGCCAGCTCAATTGTTTATACTTTATATCCTTATATGAAGATTAAAATTAACAAAGCAGATATATATACATGGAGTTAATATTCCTATCCTAATAACACTAATCTTGTTGGTACTCTGAGCTTCATCTAATTTAGTATTACATGAATATCATTACATTTAAATAGATGTTAATAGACATTTCTAAACAATGTATATTCGTACGTATCAATTTTGCGGTAACTATAAAGTGTTTTAAGTTGTTACTTGTTTCTCGTATGCATTATGTGATATAGCAAATTTTTGCGAGATGTGTACTATGATATATACATTTGTTGTCTCCCGCAAAGATATTTCGATTGTAAAGAAATAACATATTTAGGAATGTTTGTTAATAAAACATGTAGTTTATTGTACGTTATCCGCATTAGAAGTATATACGTACGTATCTTTCTCAATGTAGGCTATATGCTTGTAATCGCTATTTACTTTTCTAATTTCATTGCGTCTGGAAATTATGTAATATAAGATCAGCTAAAAAAGGAGTGAAACGGGGTTGCGTATATATTGTATATCACATTGATACTTTATTTCGTTAAGGAACATTGTTTATGCTGCAGTTCTGGAAATACTTCGTACATTAATACTTCAAATATATCCTGTAAAAGAGGAATCAGTAAATAAGATGTAAAAAGATATATGCATACACACTCCAACGACGTAATGAAACGGTTACAGGTAGATCAACTTACGTAAAATAGCTGTTTATTCAGATTTACGTTCTGTAGGGAATCGAAAACTTTAATCGCGCCACGTTGAGCACTTTGCGCTCCCACTAGATTCGTCAATACTTCAGGTACATTGTTGAGAAATTGCCTGCGCGCCTCGCCTCGCGTTTTCAACTTCTCCTCGTCGGTGCGAAGAACGGTCTCGGACACGAGCTGCCCATTCGGCCACCACGATTTCGTAAACAATTGTATGTAATAATGAAGCATTGGCTCGGAAAACACCCATGCAACGGTATCTCTGATTTGTCTGCAAATCAATGATATATTAACGTATCTTGAGAAACGTATCTCTATTGCTTTATAAACTCTAAAATATTAAGAAATTAAAAATTATAAACTGTTTATACAACATAACGTATCTAAAAAGAGAGAGAATCTAAAAATCTTATAAGACGAATAAAGTTTTGTATACACGATATTTCACCTATTTATGGTACGTCCGTAAGTAATCTGTACGAAGGTGATGAGAGATCGTCTGAGCCAACGAAATACTCCTCTTAAATCGAAAACTTCTCCGAGAAGCGTGTATAATGGCTCCGCGATCGCATCCTTGCTGGCATTCAGATAGTTGTCTGTGACAGTACGACCGGTCTCGCTATCGTCTAATAACAATGAATAATCCTCTTCATCTTCTTTGTCGCGTGGGTCGTTACCGACAGATCTGTCATGGAGATTTACAAAGTCAGCAAATAGATCATAAGATCAATGATTATGCAACGAAATTAGTGACGCGTACGTTTTGAATAACGTGGACAAAGAAAAACGAGATTTCTTGGGAGATGGTGCCACGGCTTTAAGGTGTTCCGAGCTTGGACTAAGAAATGAGTACAATGCCTCGCTTTGATTAAGCCTCTCGTCCTCTAAAACAAACTGGAAAAATTAATAGACAAAGCGAACAGTGTTAATAAAACAGTCCAGATTCATATTTAAGAAAGACGTACATTCAAATATTTTTGTATCTGCATCTTAGCCTTGTCGAGAGTACTTTTATCGGATTTCCCAAAAAACTTCAAAGGTTGCGACGGTAAGTCAAGGCTTTTAACATTAGAACATAACTGACGTAATTTCCTGTGAAGATCTTGAAAATCCTGCAGTTTTCTCAACACCACCCATCCGCTGGATATGCTCTCGTCATTGTCATCATCCTCTGCCATGTGGACAACCAGTACAAATTGCGGAGGATCCCCGTTATCAGGCATCTATTCAATAAGAAAATCATAAGAAAATTTTTCTGTAGATATATATAGAAAAAAGTAGATATGTACAAAAAATACTAAATTACCTCTGCACTCTGCACGTCGGCTCTCCAACGACCCAGATGTTCAGCCCACATCTCCGTATGATTTAAATGCGCCTCCAACTGTCGTTTTTCACCTTGCAGCCATTCAACCTCTTTCGCCAATATACTAAGTACCTTGCTTTCAGGCTTGAGGGAGGATTTGAGCGCCTGCAGAGCCTGCATTTTGTTGTTTAATTTTTCGTGTAATTGATCCAGTTTGCTACGAGCATAATTTGATCGTTCACCAACGAGCAAGGTAGATGATTCTGATAATGTACCATCAACGATCTCGCGGTCTTCAACCAAACCTGATGCATGACAAAAGTTTATAAATATATTATTCGTAATATATAAAATCATGTTTCTGAATTATCCAGTTATATAAAAATTAAAATAAATATTTTTACTAAGTAAAATATATACTGACCTTCTGCTCTCTCGTTGAGTAATGCCTCCTGCATACTTTTATATTGCTCGCTAACGAGGAATGACGGATAATACTTCTCCTGAAGTGTCTTCACGACACTATCTTGGACCTCGTAAAATACACTGGGTCCCGTATCGCCCAACAGAAAGGCCTCCATCCGCTTTCGTACGTTTTTATCGACCTTGATCTCGGCGGTGGGTGATCTGATGTAAGTGTAAAAGATCTCGGCTCCCAATTGATGCCAACTGGATCGTTCCGCGGCACGTAATTCTTGCACCGCCGCCCAGTAACCGATCAATCCTTGACTAGCGACCTGTTCCAGAAACTGAGTCAGATATCGTCGGCCGGTCACGTTATCCAGGATCGCTTGCAGCGGAAGTATCCTGCCTTCCGCGATCTCCGCAGCGTCGCAGATCTCCGTATCCTAAAAGATATCATTATGAAGTATTGTCGCGTTACCGTAATTTGCGCGAAAAGCATATGGTTTTCTACACAACCTGACGAGGATATCCATCCCATCCCAATGTCTGCATATGACACTCGCACGTGTTTTTAGCGTACGTCAGTTGACTAATGTATCTCTTCAGTTTTCTCGCCCGAATGGCATCGGAGTTTCCAAGAGCGTTATTTTCAGGATCCAAACCTTGAGCTCGTTTAACGTTTTGCACCGTGGTGGCTTGCATGATCTCGGTAACGATATTATATTTGATATGTTTGAGAACCTCTAAATCTCTAGTGCTCTTGACCATACGGATAAAGTCCTCGAACGATTCCGCATATTCGTACGTTTTCCTATGCATTGCTTCGGCGAGCTGCTGTTGATCAATGTACGTCAGGATCTTCTGATTGATATAATCGGGATCCGTAATTAAATCTATTGCTGGTTTTAAGACTAAAAGAAAAAAATGAGTAAATAAGTAAATGAGAGAAATAAGTAAGTCATATAATTGATATTTTTCATGAAGAAATGACAATGCTTACTTTTGCATGTGAGTACCTCTCTTAAAAGAAACTTTACTGGAGAAAGGGAGTAACTGCGTGGTAACAAAAACAGGATATAAAGTTCACTGATCTTCCTTAAATATTCCAGCTCAGCGACAGGTGACATCAAATGCGCCGACAAAATAAATACAGGGTCCTCTCCCTCCGACCTAAATTCGACAAATGAATCAAGTTGTTCCTGTTGCCTTGTTCCTTGAGCACGCCAATGAAAAGAGATGCTTACGAAGCTGCTTGAGCTATCCTGATCTTCTCGAAGTGAAAGGTGAGCTTATTCACTATATTGCAAACCACTAATTTAGTGTGATCAACGCGCGACAAGCGATCGTGCAGGCTCTGTATCGCGCCCCACACATCCTGCTTCATGCTGTCTATCAGCTGTTCCGAGCCAAAGGCCAGATCGTTCAACCAAAAGCCGATGAAGTCCTGAAAAATCAAATCTAGGAGATTCTGCAGGGCGCCGTCCACCAGACGAGTGAAGATAACAGGATAACGCGTGTGCTTTCTAGTGTTGGCCGACTTGGGCTCGTATCCTTTCTGAAAGGCCAACAATCAGGAGTGAATAACAGGAGAGACAAAATGTCACATCGATGCACTGTGTATCGCTGCGTACCATCAACATGTTATGGAAGGCGTCCACCTCAGCAACGGTTTTAACGGTACCAGAGCCAGTCTGGTGCTTGGGCGACAGAGCTATGTTGATCAGTATCATGATTAACGGACCAACAAGCAAACAAGAGCAAGTTAATACAACGTAGAGGCAACAACAGTGGACGAACGTCCAGTCCATAACAATCCCGAGGCTCACAACGGCCAACGACATAACGCCAACGACAGCGGGGGTAACCATGGCTCTTTCCAGTAAAGCGGAGACGCGGCGAGATGCGGCGAAACGACGGTGCTTATATCAGCAGACGTATACACCCAGTAACGCTCTTTAATCTCGCCGCGCTGATAATACAAAACAATGCTGAGAGCCTCGCCATTTTTAAATGTCTAGCGTTTCGCACTTTGCGCTCCGTTTTGCGCCGAAGCTACCGTCATCTCGCGACGAGACCGAGGAACTTGGAAGGCATTTAATTGTTCCCTTTAAAGAATCGTAGATAAGGATGATTTCGCAACACTAAACTCCGCAACTTAATTGGCGATTAGCTTATCAAGTAATATCTGCATTATTTCATTAAAGTGGATAGACTTATTAATTTTTAATTATTTAATACGTGGGAAGAAAGCTTAGATCAGGAATAACGAATTATATAGTTGGAAATTTTACTTTGAACAATTCTGCTGGTCGAATTCATCGCCGATTGGTTTTTATTAACATTACGGAAATGCTGTAGTCCTTTGTGAAAATGTCCGCAAATCCCAACTCAAAGCGCTAAAATGTTAAAAAAGAAACTATTCTTCACAATAATTTCTTTAGAGTTTTTTCGGGGAAGGGGGGATCTTATAGATGCTTGTTAGCATCAAAATTATTAATTTGCTCGTCAATTTAACATGTGAATTAATTCCGGCTTAATGTAAGGATTGTGTTTCAAGACCGACAAATATGCGGCGCGGAGTTCGCATGAAACAGGGAATTCACAAAAATTATTATTACGCAAGATCTGCGGTTGACCGACATTGGGTTTCTTATTTATATATTTGACAATTTCGTCCCCGGTAAAAAATTTTTTATATATAAATATATATAAATAGATATAAACATATATAATTATATATAATTATATATAATTATATATAATTATATATGTTTATATCTATTTATATATATTTATATATGAAAAATTTTTTACCGGGTCGGTCCTAATCACTATTGTAAAAAAGAAACGTTAGATAAAATATGGAAAATTTTAGAATGCTATCTCTAATTTAATATTCGATAACATCGATAATCTTATGTGGTCAACATTTCATTTATTATGAATATTAAAAATATAATGAAATATATAATAAATATATAAAAAATGTATAAAACTGTAATAAATATTATAAATGTTAAAAAAGCTAAAACGTTAAGACAGAAATGTTACACACAAGAAAATGTGGAAATCAAATCTTGAAATGCTATCTCTAGTCTGCTATCTATAACATTCGATAACAGATTTTTTAATAATATACCCAGCAAATCTAGATATAACTATAAATCATATAATACATATATATAATATTATATGTATATCTATGTTATACGGCAGTTACATTCGCTGTTTGCTGGGTATAATCTTATGTGACCAATTCTTCATTTATTATAAATTTTTCATCACGTGGTATTGCAACGAGGTATGAGAACCATTTTAAGATTATTGAAATAATTGTTATCAATGCGGGCAATTATTATCTGACGATCCTCGTCGGTGTTGTAGATGAGTGAAAAATCACGAAAAGGCAAGGATCGGATTTTAACACTTGTTAGTGCGGTATTTTTGGCTATTTCCATTTTTCAGATTAATATTCTATTTCTTGAGCAAAAGATACGTTTTTGAAATTTTCAACTTTTTATTAACTCATAATATATAAAAAAGTCAAAAAATTTCAAGATCTTATCTTGTATGCAATATTTGCATTATCTAAAAAATGGGAACGATTAAATATGACTGCTCGGTACTTCTAGTGTCAAGTCGCGGATTTTACGTTGCTCAATCCGCGAGATTCACGTGCAACCGCAGACGAGAGTGATAAGCCGACTGGGGCGATAAAAGAAGAGTCGGCACTCGGCACGGTGGATAAACCTCTTTCCACCCAATTTCTTCCGCGAGAAGGTTAGAGACGAGAGGGCTGATGAAATCGACCTTGCGTCGCGTCACAACGGCCTGACCTAGTTGTGACAGCGTTTCTCGCAATACACTCGCTGAAGATAAGGAGATCGCCGATTCGGTGACTGCCGTGTGTGTCTACCTTCGAAACGGCGCCAGCATTAAAATCGCGTTCCAGTTAGCGGCAGACGAACGGCGCTGACGTTCCTCGCCTTTGATCATGCCTTCGAACATGAATAAATAATTATTTCCTCATAAGGACGTAAAATTATTCTTGCTTAATTGGTTCGATTTCAGCTTAAACATCCCAAGGAGAACAGAAAAGTCAAAATAATGTCAATTTGACGTCATATTGACAAAATTTATGTCATTTTTTGGTCATGATTGAAGTCTCGATCTCAGATGACT
>NJRQ01000580.1:8096-40751 GCA_003063805.1 Aphaenogaster ashmeadi
GGACATTTGCGACAAACTTAAAGGGGTGCTAGATCTCGGTAAATTGAACAATTTTTGTTAAGTAACCCGTGTCCGGCGACGCCTCCTTAAGGCGCTAAGCGTCGTTTTTAATCTTGTTGAACACTGTTTGATTTCTGTATGGTTAGATTAGAATTTAAAAAATCATACGTTTTTAAATTTTATTTTGTGTATTTTACAACAACAAATGTTCAAAATTGCGACCTGCAACCTCAATACGAGCATTGCATCTACGGTGCATTGACTGACGCACCCTCTGGTAAATTCCAGGAGTATTGCGAATCACATCACATTCGTTCGTTATCCTGCGGATGAGCTCATTTTGGGCAAGAAATACACAGCCGTCAACAATGTTCAACAGAGCCTAGCGCCTTAAGGAGGCGTCGCCGGACACGGGTTACTTAACAAAAATTGTTCAATTTACCGAGATCTAGCACCCCTTTAAGTTTGTCGCAAATGTCCGGAACCACCCTGTATAGTATACATATATAGGGCGACTAGAAAAAACAGATTTATTGACAATCGCGCGGCGACTCCCACGTTTCATCCGAGCTCATCAATTGGGACGATTGTAGGGCTGGTAGAAAGGGGGGAAGGGGTCCGCCCGTATGATTTTCACGATATCTGGACATCGCGCTTTAAACGCGGAAATCCATTGTCGACATCCCTCGTGACGCCCCGATGTCTTTTGACATGCTTAACGAGTCGCTAAGAGAGGGCAATCTTCCGTTGTCGCTGCGTTCGTTCGAGCGTGGAGGAAGGGATAAGTAACAACACGACGAGGGACGAAGAAGAGGAGGTGGAGAGGTGGCGGAGGAGGAGGACGAGGTGTGGAGGAAGGGGGAGATGAAAGAGGGAGGCCTGGTACTGGCTCCTCGACACTTCGTGGAAGATGGCGGTGGTGGACGGGAGGAGGCGAGGAAGGAATGCCACTTCCGGTCACATGACACCACTGGACCAGCCGGCCACTTTGCTCTCTTCTTATTTTCGGCTCGTCGCGCGCGTCCGGACCTCCTTTTCCTCCCTTACGCTCCATCCGTCCCTTTCCTCTTTTTTCTCTCTCTCTCTCTCTCTCTCCTTTCGATTAACGCGCGGCATCACAAATCGGTCACGAACGAGAGAAACAGACGCCCGGACGGCCGACTGTCTTTCGTTAACGAATTCGTTGCCCGGCGGCACCTCCGGTCGATAATTTCGAACGCGGGATATACCTGTGAACCGCCGGACGAAGAATATTAATCGTTAGATGATATTTCTTTGCAGTATAAAGATGCTTTCCATTACTGTATCTCAAACGTATCGATTTCCGTGAAAAACGATGCTAATAAATGATGAATAATGAAGGAATGAGAAAGAGAGAGAGCGCATAATGAGATCGCCGGATGTTGTCTTCCGGTTAGCCTCGCGTCCCGAAAGAGACATTCACTCCAACTTGGCTAAAACAAAATCCGCTAATTATTTTGTCAATGCTAAAATATCTCTGTACGCGGAGTGCCGTCCGATTTCAAGCTTGTTACGTATGCGGCCAGCATTAATTACGCCCGTGTGGCGCAAGACGTATCACAATCCTGCCGTTAACACCTCGCACAGCCGCGGCCGCTCTATCTCGATTTTATCCCTCTATATCGAGAGACTCGGCGGCTGCAACGAACGTTACGGCAGAACTGCATCGCGCGCGCCGAGCTAACGGGCTTACATCCGTTCGCTTCCCTCGCCGCGCGCCACGGTGCATTCAATTGCCCGCTAATGACGATCTGGGACTTCTCGGTAATGATCGGCTGCAAAGCAAACAGAGCAGAAGCGGACTCTCGGCTTCTCGGCGATGGCGACGTCGACGACGACGAGAGAGAGGACATATGGAAAAAAAAGAGTACTCCTCGAACACATGATGCGCACGATCGACCCAAAAAAAGAAACGAAACGAAGTGCCCAACGGTAGAACGAGATGGTGGAGATTTCTGTTCTATTCCATCGGCTGTTCTCGTACCAGAGACGTCAGCGACATATCTCGGGGTCTTACAAAACGTCATTATTCAAATTGTTTAGAAGCTAAGTGGACGGTTTTTTAAAAGATCATTTCATATACGCGAGAAAAACAAATTTAGTTGAATACAAATAGCATTAATACATTCAGAGCAGGGATTCCCAAAGTATAGGTCGCGACCTACTGGTGGGTCGCGAACCGTTTTTGGTGAGTCGCAAAAAGTTTCAGAATGTTAAATTACACTTCGTCACTTCGCGTAACTGTATGAAATTAAAAAGTAATAAAAGTAAATATAAATAATCAATTTATATCCCTTCTCCTTTTCATAAACATTAGCCACTAAAGCTAAATAAGTTCAAGATGTTTGTCATTTTAAAAAATGGATCGCGGTTCATACAAGTTTTGGGAAACGCTGGTCTAGAGTTTTCAAATTCAAAATCGTTACGCCTTACTTATTCTTTTATCGAATTATATTGAATTATATTGAAATATCCAACTGTACTTTATCGGAATTTCTGAAATGCAATTATAATCGCGTGGTTTGTAAGAATGAGGACGGAGCTTAAAGTAAAGGAATTGTCGGGATGGTTGAGCACGTACCTCGCAGACAGATTTCTCTGCGAACGTGCCGAATATATGAACGCACAAGTATATACATAATCTATGCATGTATATATATATATGTATATATATGTATATATATATATTTACAAGACATATACAGATCGTATAGACTTAATATTAATAAAAACTTGTTTTCTTTCGCTTGCCGAGACACACCCGCGTGCGCGCATACAAACGCGCGCGCGCGCGCACGCACATACACACACATGCACGCACACGTACACACACACACACACACACACACACACACACACACACACACACACACACACACACGCATTCGCGTTCCATTCACGCCTTCGCGTCCTTTCGCGCCTTCGCTAGCCGATCGGTGTGCAATCGCATTGTCCTCGGCGAACACGTCCACCGTCCAGGTCGCGGTTTCGATTCGAGTCGTGCATAAATCTCGCCGATCCCGCGATCGACGGCAAAAGAAAAAAATAATAATAAAATGCGCGAAATGAAATGAACAACGCATTGTCGTGCACACCTGGTGCACGTGAATCTCGGTTCTGTCTGGAAGTAAATCTAATTAGAACCGGAGGGAGACGAGGAATCAGTTAAACCGCGATTAAGACCGGCGATTTAAGAGATTCCAGGAATCCGTCCGAAGACCAGATGTCGTTCCGCGCCTCGACAGGGGAAAATCGTTTGTTCGTTTTCTCATCTCGAACGAGGAAACGCTCTTTGGAACGGTCGGGCGGACCGTGATCGTTGGAAACTCGCGAATCGCGAAAGGACGAAGGCCAACTCGCCTCGCATCGACATTACCCGGTTCGGTGTTCTCTCCCGTCAGTACTACTGTCCGTCGCATTCATCTTACATTAGAAACCTCGTTACGCTTTTTTCGCACCGTCTAGACGTTCTCGCACTGAGGCCATAACGCTCTTCTCGTGCTGTCCCATCGCGCTCTTCTTATTCCCGTTGTCTCAGTGCCCGCCCTTCGCAAGAAGGGCGAGCGAGCCATCGGGAGAGAGGAAGAGGGGAAAAAAAAGAATGCTGAGCTTATTCCGATCACCTCCGAGGAAAACTTCTCCTCGTGCAATGAAGGATCGCTCGAATCGCGGCACTTCCTCCCTACAACACCTATCCGCAAACAACGTCGCTTCTCGGCTCGTCTTCGTCCACACGCGATTACTTTGCCCATGCAGTCGACCCAGTTACACCCGAGCATTCGCTCACACACAATAATCTGCCCACGCCTCGCGCTGAAATGCTAAAACCGAGTCGCGCGACCCCACTCCGATCGATCGGCTTCCAATCCGCGCGAGGGTACTCGCGCCGAGGAATATATCGCTGAAAGGGAACAACCAGTCGCCGTATACGAATTCCCTCCGACAAACTATAGCGCCAGTGATTCTTAATGGAAAACAATCGCCGGCGCTGTATCAGCGTTTAACACTAGAACCGTTATTGCCGTGTCCCATGGAAGATCATCCCTCTTCCCTTCGATTACGCGATCGATTTCTTAGAACCGCCGAGAACGCAAAACTGTAACACACCACATCGAAGTAATCCGACGTACCTACGTGTAGACGTATGAATTTTTCGTCGAAATTTTCATACTTCTACACATGCATGTGCATGTGCGTAAATAACATAATAAATCGTTAAACTTAATGGTGGTTCTAGTGTTAAATCGCGCACCAGTCGCATCCGGTGCCTCTCTTAAAAGAGAGAGAGAGAAAGAGAAAAAGAGAGAGACGGAGAGAAAAAGTAAATTCGCGATTTGCCGCAACCGGCGAAAAGAGCGAGTGCGAGTTTGTCTGGGACGTTACCGATCTTAAGTCCCTATTTATAGCTAACGAAATCACCAGGGACGGCATGGGGGGTTTGGAAGCGGGGGGGACTTCCTCTTTCTCGCGACTCCATTCCCGCGCGTGCACGCTGCACGGCCCGTTCTTAAATGACAAACGCTAACTGAGAAAAGAATGCTCGCAGGACTAGATAATACTGGAGAAAACATTAACGAAATGGAAAACGCGACGATCCGCGCGGGCCTCTGCTATTTTCCGTCTCGCGCCGCCCCCTCTCCCCCTTTTCTTGCTCATGTAACGTCGATGTAACTTGATTTTGCATATGACTCTCTCGCAACGCGTTTTTAACGTCATTACTTATAAATCACATTGTATAACACAAAAATTGGCGTTTTAATTCTGTTTCTATCTTTTTCTCTCTTTCTCTCTCTCTCTTCTCTCATCCGATCTCCATCCCTTTTACAGTCAAAAAACTTTCGTCATGCTAGCGGGCTTCAACTCAGCGGCCATATTGGTCCATGCACACACGTCATTGGTACAATTTGCTTACGTTTCTCCCCCTCTGCTCCCTCATTCTACCAATCGTCTCTCGCTCTATCATGAACCATACACTTAGCGTTACAGCCGCAAATAAATTAACCGTAGAAAAGTTTGTTCTTTATACAAACGTAATATACAATATACATTTCTTATCTATATATATATTTATATATTTATATATATAATATATACTTTAGCTTTTTTTCTTTACTCTCTGTGTGTATGTAATTCTCCCCCCTCCCCCCTCCCCCCTGCCCCAGACCCCCGATATATTACCGTTCGTTCGATTTCGCTCGGCGCGTGGTACAATGCGTATAATTCATTATGTATAGAGTTATCTATGCGTAAGTGGTATGTCTGGACGATACGCTACTCGCGTACTTCATTCCTCTCTACCGTTCGCGCACGCAAAAACACGCATATGCACATGCAAACACATACTTGCTCCTTTCGTACGTTGCTTTTTTTCTCTCATTCTCTCTCTCTCTCTCTCTCTCTTTCTCTCTCCCGCGCGCGCAGAAACGCACGAAGACGTGAACACACAAGCACTCGCACACATACGCACGCACTTTTCATGGAAGAATAATAAATAAAGACATTCGCGAGACGTCAAACGTACAGGTTCGTCAAAATCCGATATCGTTCTCCTCGACTTAAATGCAGCTCTTGTACTTGATGCAATTCACTTTTGCTCCCTCTGACCCCTCCCCCACACACGTCCGATATGTCCATCAGGGTGGGGTCCTACGTTCCTGGATTTTCTGATTTTCTTCCGGTCACTGAGGCGTGGAAAACACGCGGCGTTTCCACGTTGATAGGTTTTCGCTCAAAGCTCCGGCGTGACCGGGTCCAATAACCTCTTCTCCGGGTCCCTCGAGTCTCCGATATCGCTGGTGATGGGGTGATGCCTGCTACCAGTTACATTTGGATTGCACCGGCAGCCCTGCGCGGCGTGACGCGCGTAGCATGCCTCGCAGAGGGTGACGCAACCTCGGAGGGGCCAATAGCACAACAGGCAGGGCATCACCAGCGCTAGGGCGCCTAGGCAGGCCCACCTGGATGCCGTGCGATTACCGGTGCAGGAGCACGGCTCGTCCGCGCAACTCGTCGCGGCCTCGCCGTCCATGCTGCTGGCGACGCCACCGCCGCTGCCGCCGTCCACGCAGTGGTAAAAGAGACCCTTGACGCAACACAGGCACGATGCGTAGTCTAGGACAGTCTCTGCCGAGCAGAGGCACGTATTATCGCAAAGCCACTTGCTGGGCAGCGGAGGCGGCTCCCGGCACGACTCGCATCGGCATCTACCGCAAAAGTCGCATATGATTGACAGGCCAGCTGGGTCATAGGTTCTCGTGTTGGCCGGCTCCTTGGTGAAGGAGACCGGCTGCTTCGTGACGGCGTTCGCTGTCGCTGCATTCGTCGACGTGGCGACAGGAGAGCCGCCGGTTGTCGTGCCGCTGAAACCGCGCAGACTCTGATTCCTCGCGCGACCGCGCGCCCGATGCGTTGGCACCACCGTGGCATCTTCGTGACCTCTATGATGGTGATGGTGATGATGATGATGCCTCCTCTCGGTCTTCGGACAGTCGCCGGTCTTGCTGTCAGCATCGAGGCGTCGTTCCTGATTGCATCGCGAGTTCTTGAACGGCGCCTCGACATATTCGTTGATGGTCCTCTCGCCGTCCGGTCGCGGCGTGGCGAGGCTCACCTCGCCGACCGGGCTCCTGGGCGTCGTCGCGATCGTCGTTATCGTCGTGTCCGTGGACGACGGCGACAGCAGACTCCTGGAATTCGCGTCGCTCGGTGACGTCTCCACGTTCTGCGGGCGACGCAGGGACGGCCTGCTCCGGAAGGAACTTGATAACGGCGTCAGAGGCATGGTGAGTGGCGCCACGCGGGGCGTCGGAGACCCGGGTACCGATTGCGACGTCGCCGGCGGCGGTGGTGGCGGCGGCACGGACGGCATCGACGTCACGTG
Organism: Aphaenogaster ashmeadi; assembly: GCA_003063805.1. Taxonomy (NCBI): domain Eukaryota; kingdom Metazoa; phylum Arthropoda; class Insecta; order Hymenoptera; family Formicidae; genus Aphaenogaster; species Aphaenogaster ashmeadi. Next base: position 14,998 of record NJRQ01000580.1, read on the forward strand.
CACGAGCGGCAACCGCGGCGGCGGAAACGGCCGGTTGTGATCGTGCACGCGCGCCTCGGCGGAGACGAGGCGCGAGTCCGCGTCCTCTCCGAAGCCGCTGACACAGTCGTCGTTGCCGGCGGCGGAACCGCCCGCGGCCGCGCCCGCGGCAATGTTCGTTCGCGAGGAGGGAGGCCGCGTGAGCGGCGATATCGCATCGTTACGCGACATCGGCCGACCGCTCAGTTCAAAACGTCCTGCTGCTCCTGGACTCTGCGTCGCTGGCGTCTCGAGGTGACGCCGCTGCCGTTGATCCTGACACTGTTGCTGTTGCCAATGCTCCACCTTCTTCGTCGCCTCCAACTCCTCCCTCTCCTCGACCCGACGATACTCGAGACGGATACCAGCCGTGCTAGCTGGTCCTCGATCCGCTGCGGAGAACGATCCTCCTCGTGTGTTTGTTGCCGTTGCTGCTGCTGCTGCTGCTGACAACGACGATGCGGCACGACCCGTCCAAACCGGTGCCGTCCACTCGCTAGCCCATCGTTCGACGGCCGTCGACGGTGTATCTGGAACCGATGGACGCTGACTTGACGTTGGGGTAAGTGTCGCCTCGGTAATCCGCACTGCCCAGCCCGCGCGAGGTGGTGACACTCTCGGCGAGGGCGTTCCATTAGCGAGGATGGGGCTCGGTAATGCTCCGCGTCCGCTTCCTCTCGCCCTCGCGACACGCGCTTCATCCCCACCTGAAAGCATCGCAACCAAAATGTCGTTATTATACATTCGATCAAATCAATGCAACGTGAGCAAACTATCTACCTATCGCGAATAGCATCGCGTTTCGATGGATATATATTTTTAATATTGAAGCTTTTTTTATAGAAACTATTTTATAAAGTGCTTATATTATTTATATTTTAAATATCTTCCTAAAATAAATAATCTTTCTAATAACGAGTGTTCTTTCTAAAGCAGTACCCCTGTAATCAAGCAAGGTCTTTGTAAGATATTTTGAAGGAGGAAGCAATGTAGTAGTTGAAAATCGCCGTTCACATCGCCGAGTGAGAGAATCCTAGCGAAGTCAGATTTAAGAAGCTTTCGAAAATCGAAGAAATCGGATTGGCCGTGCGAGGACGACGACGTATGGGGTACGGCGAGGCGTCGGGTCAGCACCTACGCGGTCACGAAGAGAGGTTCGGTTTCTACGTGGGCGAGAGCGCGGTGCGAGTGGGCCGCGGAGTTCTCGATTCGGTGGTCACCGGCCCACTCGCGGCGCCCACGGTGTGGAAGAACCGGGAGAGTCTCGTTCGTGCGCGACCGATCGCGCGTCCTCGACGGCGCGCTTTTACCTCGACTTAAAGTCGCGCGCTTTGAATTTTCGACTATTACACTCTCGGCATGCGGAAAGCGGAAACAAATCGTTCGAACGGCGTTATATAATTTTGCCTATAGAGTAAAATGGTACAATTTCAAACCCTTAACATATAATATATAATAGTTTCATTTTTTCAACATAATATATACCTAATCAAACATTTAAATTCGGTGAGACTGATAACAGATGATTGTTAATAGCACATAATGAAATCAGGGTTACCAAACTTGAACCGAAACTTGGACTCAAAAATTGGACTCAAAATTGAACTCGAAAATTGGATTCAAATCTTATTTCATTCAGAATTGTACCATATTCGAAATTGGATCACTTTACCCTAACATGAAAAAGGATTTATTCCTTAATTGACTTTAAGTACGCGAGGTTCACGAGGTGACAATGAAGAGTTCAGAAGACCGAGAATCGGAACTGAGAGTTGAGAGATGAGGAAATCGGGGATCGAGGAGTGGTAGAGGAGCTGAGAGAGCCGAGCGTTACTCGCCGAGAGCGGACTCTTGAACGTTCTGCTCCCCTGCGAGTGCCACTCCCGAGTTACGCGCGAACCTGCATGCGAAATCGTGTTGTTGCATCGATCACGCACGCACACACACACACTTCGCTCGCTCATTCACCTGAGCCGCGGCGATCGGCGGCACGGTCGAGGAATGGCGCAGAATTAGATTCCGCGACGGTAAACGCGAGCGGGGCTCCCGGCGCTCCCGTTCAAGCTTTCGCGGCGCGCCCGATTATTACACGCGTTCCGAGAATCGTGCGCATATATCGCGATCATTAATCGTGGACGCTCCGCGAGCGTCCTCCGGCTTCGTTTTATCAGTCGCTCCACTTCGTCGATTCCCCTGGTACAGCCGACGGCGCGCTTCGATTCGCGGCGCGCGGCGGCCCGCGACGCCGATTACATCGATCCCGCTCGAAAATCTCGCCCGGCGCCCGTCCCGTTATCTCTCGAATCGGAGTTTAACGTTCTATTTACGTTGCCGCGCGACGCGTTTTATCGCCGCGGCCGGCGACGAGAGCGCGTGCACTCTCGAGAGCGCGCACGATCGCGTCTCCTCGCAAGGATCTATTCCTCGCGAGCGCGAAACACCGAATCGTGGACAAAAGCCTCGGCACGTGGTCGAACAGATAAATCGTCGTATTTCGAAGTCATCGTGGACGCTTCGTAAACGCGTTGGATCTGAAAATTCGACTTACGCGACTCGCGGGACGAGCCAATCGAGCGCTAGACGACGCCAGTCGGCGGCGACTCTCGCTCGTCGTCGTCGCGGCGGAGCGGAGCGGCGCGGCGTCGTGCGATCGCGGCGAGAAACAGGCGGGCCATTCAGAAAGGGTGCGCTCGGAGTGGAATGCACGGGCCGGCTATCGTCGACCGACTGCCATAGGTCAAAGCTTTTAACCGCTCCGCGCCAGCCGTCCGCGCCGCGCAGATAAGACGAGCGTTTCGCGAGCGAGCGCGAGAGAGCGGCCGGTGCGCGCTTCGACTGGTGCCCCCCCCCCCTCCGACGTTCCCCTCTCGTTCAGTTCGGTTATAATTTCGCTGGCCGTTACGATTTTGCTGAATCTACCGTTCGTAACCGCGCGAAAACGCGTCTCGGCCGCGATTGTGCGGATAGAATTTGACGATTGAATGCGCGTACCGGCGAAAGGACGCGAATTTAAGAAAAACACACAGAAATAAGAATATTCTTGATTTAAGAATATCTTATTTAGTTTCAACTATGGAAAGAAACAAATGAAATTAAATCGACCTGACTGGCCAGATATATTTAAAAATGCACTACGTTTCGACCATAAGTTTAGGTCCTTATCATTTTTCGACTCGCACCGACGTTTCTCTGTCCGGTGTCATCATTTTTATTATATTACTTTTACTTTATTTTTTACTGCGCATACGTCTATGATGTACTTGGACATATATCATAGATCTTAATGTATTTTACTGTACGAATGTATCGATGAATATCGACGCACTTGATAAGGATCTAAACTTATGGTCGAAACGTAGTGCATTTTTAAATATATCTGGCCAGTCAGGTCGATTTAATTTCATTTGTTTGTTTGTTTTTACTTACTGGCGAAGAAAAGTATTCTCTTGTTTTATTCAACTATGGAAATCTTGAAATGAGATTATATTGCGTTAAACGAAGAAATCTTGCTTGAATCAAGTCATTTTATATAGTTGAACCAAGAAAAATATATGAAAATATGAGTATATTTGAGTAAATAAGTTTTGATTTGACACTACTTTTTTTTGTGCACAATCGATTGCGAGAGATCTGCTGGCAGGTGTAGGAGAAATCACAGTCCCAAGTACAGCACGCGATTCGTTATCGCAATTTAATAAATTCTCGGATTTTTTTCTTCTCACAGGAATGCAGTTGACTCGCGTTTATTCACGGTTTTATTTACGCCACGGCTGTTTGTTATTTATATAAGACTTTATATAAGTCTTTAAAATGTTTCATCGATTTTGAGGGTGGGCTTCGTTAGTCGATTCGATCTCATTCCCGATTCGCAGAGACATTCGAATTATTTTTCGCAGATATACCGACGAAGATCGAAATCATCTTCGCGGATTTTCCTGGTAACGATTAGACGAATACTGGAATCGATCGTCAATCGTGTCGCACGTGTCGCGAAACGGAAGAAGTTCGTAGAAAATTTCCGATAAATGAATTGATGACGGTCGACGATGATTATGCGATACAACATCCGCGTGCCGCGCGTCTGTCGAGTTACTAATGAACATTATATTGCGTCGCGCGCGCAAAAAAGCAAAGAGTATATCGCTTCTCGGGCTTTATAGGCCCGCTAAGTTCGAATAATCTTTGAATAACCATCGTTTTGAAACGATGAATGTGTTTTTATAATTTTATACATTTGTGGAGATCTTCATAAAAGATTATATCGCGTATAATATAGTGAAACAGGGTCGATTCAACGACAAATCGCACGCGGTTAGACGCAAAAATATTTCGGCAGGCGTGGAGATGCTCGAATATTATTCGTAAGACGATGTATATTCATGAGGCGAGCTTTTTCTAATTTTAAATCGAGCGAACGAGGCAAAAAGCAAAGTGATATTACGTGAATGCACGCGCACGAGTTAGCACCGCCGCGCGGCATAAACAGTTTTTAACGCTAGTCGGAAACGTCCACGATAAGAGCGGATAAGTTCTTCCTCCGATATCGGTTTCCTCTGCGGTCTAGATATATACGTACAACCAACGAACCGTCGCGCTAACAAGTTTTGATTAAACACGCCGATAAGAGGAAAGAATTTCGGAATATTTACGAAACGTCTCCGACCGTGAACCATAATAAATTCGCGTGTAGCAACATTATCGCGAAATTTTGTAAACCCGCGGAAACTCTCCGGGTGATAAACTATCCGGCCACAAGTAAAATAGGTCGTAGCTATATAACTCGCAAGAAGCGGTGTTATTCAGAAATTTCGTCAGATCAGAAAAAATTGTCCATATAAATTGCCAATATAACGCGAGCGATAAAAAGCCTTCAAACAAACAGATCATAATGTATAATTCATAAAGCAGTTATCTGAAATTTTGTAAACTCGCGGAACACATTCAGCGCTCGCTTGCTGATTTTAGAAGGGAAGGGAAAAGTAGGCAACAATTTTTTAAACGTGGCTAAAAAAGTTTAGAGATCTCGAGGCGTAAGAGCGAAGCACAAAGGAACGTCTATGAAGTCATTTCATAAATCGCGAATAGAATATACCTAAGGTACCGTATCTACAAGATACATTTCGAATGTGTCGGGATTGTGTATTTAAAATGTGGGCCTTATGAATATGCGGAGACTCATCCCCCCCTCTCCTCCTCCTCCTCCTCCTCCCCCCTGTGCCCGTTATCTGTCGCATCGAGACTAGCCAGCGCTAGAACGTCGCGCATAAAGCTCCTTTGATGCGAGCTCATGAATCCCGGCCGTTTTAATATAGCGGCCTTTAATTCCGTTCGGAAACGAGCGCGATAAGGCCGGATACGGTTCTTCCTCCCGTTATCTGTTTCCCCGGCGTTTCAGATTTGTGCGCGGCGCGATCCGCTAACGAGTTTCAATTACGCGGCCACGATAACGCACGTCTTTCCTTCTTCTTCCCTGCGCGCGCGGCGCGCGCACGCAGTATCGCGACGCATAATTGCACGTAGAAATTGCGATTGTGCCGGAATCTCGTGAAATCCACGTCGTGGGCCACGGTCGATTATACGCTCTCGCCGCCCCGATACGCGGTGCGGCGTGCTATAACCAGGGTCGAGAGCACCACGCTCGCGATTGCGGCGTGTCGAGTCTTCCATCCTGACGTCGCCCGTCGCGTCTGCAGAGGCGCGAGACAGACCCGCGGGTGGACGAGGATTTATATAAGTTCTAGCAACCGGCGACGTCAATTGAAACGCTGAAAACGTTGCCTCGTCGAAGTGATAATTTTTCAGCCACAAATCCCACCCGCCGTGACGTAAGACCGCGACTTACGTCTGTTTCCACCGATGTAGATTAGCTTTAATCTCGATTTAACTTTTTCGTTATCTTTTTCTAGTTTTAAGAATTAAAAAAAAGATAAGGGGTAAGTTAAACCGAGATTAAAGTTAATCTACATTGATAGAAACGGACGTCAGAGTCGCATCGCGGTTAACTGGTGGTATATTTTATAATTCGGATTCGTTCCATTTGAGATTAACGTCGCTATTAATACAAAACTGGCGTAAAAATAAACCGGCTAACTAGCTAATTAGCTAACTGACGTTCGGCTGACTTCGCAGCTCAGTTAACCGCTGCGTGGAACTTTACGGTCGCAACTTCGATATTAGCGGATGTACATCCGGTCTGCGAGTAGCGATAACGAATTGATCGTGAGAAAAAAAAAGAAAGAAGGTTGTATCCTTGCCCGGAAATCTTGAAAAAAAGAGATCCTAATAACGGTCTCGATTGTTGTACAACGATTATTTGTCGAGCAACACATAGTCAATAAGCAGATTCGACAAACTCGTCATACCACTGTAATTAACATCGCGACACTCTCGGGTTTATGCAGCGGCGAGAAAAGAGACAGTCACAAATTGCTAAGAGACGACTTTTCGAAATTGCTATTTCTGTATCGTCAAAGCGCCGAAAAAGAAACCGCTCCAAAATTACGCAACCGACCGCAGGAAAATCGAAAGCGAGGAGACGATTATTTCTCGCAGTGACCTTGCTTCGGTTTCTTTTTAATTTACATTTAAGTTAAAAGGACATTTGGCAGTTGCAACCTTTTTTTCGTCGAGGAGAGTATATCTCTTCCCGTCTCTAACGGGTGTAACTGACGTATCGATCTGATGTATAAGGTGTTATTTAATATCAACGCCAAAAGAGAAGAAGAAAGAACTTTTTCTAGCTAGTTTTAAAGGAAAAAGAGAGAACTTAAGCCCTGCGCACAATGGAGGAATATTAGATATTAGGAATAGGAATTAAAATTTTAGAATCAGTTTCCTCAATGAATATTGAACGTAACGCACAATAGATATTAATAAGATAAGAGATAAATGTGTTATATGAAACACAACATAACTTAATATTTATCTATAGTGTTCATTGAGGAAACTTACTTCTAAAACTCTTAATTCCTATTCCTAATATCCAATATTCCTCCATTGTGCGCAAAGCCTAAGATAGATAGAAGAATAGATAGATAGATGAAGTGTATATAAATTCACGCGATAAAAATATTATTACACCGAAAAAATTGTATTCTTGAAATGTATACTTAATAAATCCTCTTAATAGATATTCTTAATGAATAAGAATATTTCCTTCTTTACGTGATGCTGTTTGGAATATCCTCTTAAATTAAGAGGATATTCTTAATTTGCGACAACTTTAGCGACAAAATTCAAGGATATACTGTCAACGGATTCTCCTCTTAAACTAAGAAGATCCTCTTGGCGCTAATTTAAAGGAAAATATTATAAAGATAAGTGAAATATTCTTAAGATGAGAATACAATTTTTTCGGTCTAGGCAAAAAAGATTCAGCCCGACCGAAAAATAGCCTGATTCTCTACATTCTAGATAGACAGAACTTACTGAAAATTCATAGGACTAGCGGGCGGCCAGAAAAGAACGTGGGTTCCGCCGTGGGCGACGTGGTGCGCCGGGACCAGCAGAACGCACTCTCACGCGCGATCGCGACGACAGTTCGCGGAACGATCCCGTGGGCACTCGCGGGAGAACGTTCCCGAGAACGCGGCGCTCCGCGAGCCGCCGTGGGTTCGGGCTGACGCTTCGCAGCGACGGTCGAATCCGCATTCTCTCTCGGCCTGGCACGGCGACGGCATCGGGAGAGACGTGCCGTCGTTCGCGGGAGAAAGAGAGAAACGGACGGAGAGGGAGGGGGGAGAGAGGGGGAGAGAGAGAGAGAGAGAGAGAGAGAGAGAGAGAGAGAGAGAGAGAGAGAGAGAGAGAGAGAGAGAGGAGATCCGAGCGCCGTGGAACTCCGCGAGCACTCCGACGGGAAAGCGCGAGAGATCCGCTACTCGCACTTTCGTCCTCCGCACTTGCCGCCGCACTTCCCCCTCGCCTTTCCACACGTTCTTGTATACGCGAGGGGCAGAGTATCTCGCCGTACTATGTACTCTTCCCGAGACGCAGACGGCGATCCATGTACACGTCGAAGCACGTCTTCGTCGAAGCCGTCGACGGGATTACATCACCGGTGACGATCTCGCTCACGTTGGATTTTCTATCCACCGGGGAAAATCAGGCACTCTCTCTCTCTCTCGATCGGACCACGAACGAGACTCTTGCCCGTCCGAAGGAACTCGTGGCAACAGCTGGACACCGGAGTAGAATCAATGGGAGCGAGACGGAGATACGAGTCACGAAACACACGCGCAACGACTGCCAACGTACGACTGACAATGGGTACGCTGCGAGCGAATCGAGCTGGAAAGGCGGCGGCCGACGCGAAGGGGGACACGTCAGAGGGGAGAGCGCGAGGGGGAGAGAGAGAGAGAGACAGAGAAAGAGAGAAGGCAGAAGAGAGTAGAGGGACATAACGCGCGGAGCAGCGGGACGAAACGTAGGCGGAGGGAGGGGAAACAGGAAGAGAGACGGTGGGAAGGAAGCCATGAATGGCGACAGTCGGACGCGGGGACGGAGGAGAAAAAGTGAAAAGAGATGGCAGAGCGGGGGGAGAGGTGCGGGGGCGGGAAGGGGTACGGCGGGCGGAGGAGGGAGAGGAAGGACTCCCTCGGGCGGCGTCGCGCATAGTACGGCGTCGCCATCTGGCGATAACGTGGCGCAAACGCGAGCGCCGCTCCCGGGGCCGGCCCGACGCACACGAAGCTTTTTATGAATGGACGGAAGCTATCATTGAAGCTTCGGATTGAATGAAAACATTACCTACGTCGTCACCGCGCCGCCGTCACGCACGGCGTCGGCGCGACTCGGCAGTGACGGCCGTGGTCGCGTTCGATAGACGGAGGAAGGTGGTGGAGTGGCCTGCGATGCCGATGATGATGGTGGTGATGGTGGTGGCGCGATAGGCGACATCGTCGTCCGCGTGACGGCGCCGCCGCCGCCGACGTCGATGCCGTCGTCGTTAACTCTACCCACCCGTTTTTCCGGTCGCTTTTTTCGGCAGCTCCGTTTCCGCGCTCCGTAAGATCTTACGGTGCGAGGCGCGAGGAATATTATCGATAGGGGGCGTTATCGATCGGATACGAGAGAAAGGAAAGAGAGAGGAAGAGAACTGCGAGGTGATACGACGCGATGCGACATCGCATTTCAGCCACCGCCATGGTGTTTCGAGAGCGTTTGGAGAGCCTCTCTCTTTTTCCTTCCTTCTTTCTCCGCGATATGGCACGAGACGCGATTTCTCGAAATGCCCGTTGCCGGTCGCCATTTTCGTCTAGGAACACGTGGACAGGCATTTTACGAAGACGCTAAATTAAACGTCAAAAATTGCAAAGGACGATATATAATAATAAACTGGAATTATAAAACCACTTGTAGACTGCATATTAGAACGAATGTGTCTCAGGTTCAACGGAAAAGGAAAAAGAAATCACGTTGTGACTCATCAAGGTAGATATCCACGTATTCATTCTACGAGTAAATCTGATCTCGCGAAATCCCATTTTCCTGGGTCATTTAAGCATAAAAGATTACACATGGGGAAAATCGATCTCGAGATGTTCATCACGCCACTTCTCCGGCTTCGGCTTACGATCGCGCAGGCATGGACGACAAGCTGCACGAGCGAGCAACGAGGCGAGCTCGCGAGCGTGCAGGGACCGGGACCGACAGAGGGCGCGGATAGAAAAGAACAGAGAAAGACGGAAAGAGAGAGAGAGAGAAACGATGGAGGAAAGAGAGAGAAATAGCGCGCGGCCGTCTCGTTCTGGCGCGCTACTCGATTCTATATTTATCCCACTCATTAATTCCATCCTCGTCGTGCACCGTTCATTCATTCGTGCGCCCACTTCTCGCTCTCCTTCTCTCTCTCTCTCTCCTTCTCGCCTCTCATCCTCTTCTCACTCTATTTCATTCCCTCTCTGTCATACGCGCGCGCGCAACACGCACGTTCATTCATCTCGTCTCTGTCTGACAAGCGCCCGTATCGTCGACATTCCCCTCTTCTCCCTCCACCTTTACTCTCTCACTCGATACACCCGTCTTTCTCTCTACTTCTCCTTTCTTTCTCGTTCGCTTCTCTCTCTCTCTCTCTCTCTCTCTCTCTCTCTCTCTCTCTCTCTCTCTCTCTCTCAACCGAGCACGTCGCTCCTACTCGTTTCCCTTTCTTCACCCCGCGACATCTTTTCCATTCCTCCCTCCCACCCTCCTCCCACCAATCTGACACATCCGCAGCGCTGTGAATGCAGTGACGTACGCACGCGTAGCGCGAGCCCGTGCGTTCAAACGATCTCGAGGAGCTGTATTGATATACACGATGATGAATGAAATGTTCCACATCGTCGTTTACACGCCGATAGCTCGTCAAACGATTCGTATTTTCAAAGTTAAAACAAATGATTCAGAAACTACAATGAGTAACGCAATGGTTAAACTAGTTTCCTTTCTATATTTACATTATAAATACGATAATTCGGGAAACGGAAACGGGCAATTAAAATCAAGTGCTGACTAAAGTACTTTGTCTACTACTACTTATCAACTACTTGGTCGACCGACTAACCGAGATAACGAGAACGGACGCGAAACGTCCCATTTATTTTTCGATTCGTCGTAACGAAAGTGACTTTTGTCAAAAGACGAGCACGTCGGGGATCCCGCCAGCGAGGTCTCGTTCCCAGTATTTTGCGTGCGCACTTGCGCCATGGGTTTGGCACCAGGCGTTAAAATGCCGTCTCCTCGTTTCTCCGGCAAAACGGCTCCGAGACCCGAGTGAACCGGCCAAAACTTCTTGACTTATCGCTTCCTGGTAGTCGGCCGCCCCGGTCGGGACATTTCCAATGTTTGCCATCCGTATACGCAATGCGAAACATATGTTAACGCTCGTGGGATTCGGGGCGTGTATCCGGAAAAATGACGTAGTTATTATTATTAGAAAAATGTCTCGCGCAGAATAGTCTCCCTCGAACTAAAATTCTCGGAAAAGTCCCAATCACAATCATTATTAGACAAATGAATTCTCAGCAAAAATAAATTATTTACACGAGTCTCTGATTGAACCTTGACCGGCGCGATGCTTATTACCATAATATATTCAGTTGTGTCGATATGTCGTCGAAAAAAATTAAAGTCGGAAAGATTGCAAGTATATTTTTCTTGGATTTTTAAAAATATTCAATCCTAATATTCTCGTGATGTGGAGGGTTCGGCGATCCGTCGCTACGTCGCTGATTCGGGGAGGGAAGCGGACAGGCAGCAGGCACGTTAAGCGAGGCAGGCGAGCAACGAGCAACGAGTAAACGAGCGAACAGCCGAGTAAACTTTGACGAAGGCTTGCTTGGCTTAGCCGCATCGCGAGCGAGCGGACCCTCTCGAACGCCGAAAAATCCGGTCGCGAAAATAACTCGCACCTACCCCTCTCGATAACACGCTCTACTGCCGCGAGAACGTCATACGTGTTCTTCAAAGACGATCAGCTGCGACTTGCGAAGCACCGCGGTCATTTAAAGTCTCCCCCGACATCCGCTCTGGCACTCCTCTCCTCTCCCCCACGTTCAAGTCCAATCTGTCGAGAGACGCATTTCGACTTCGATAGAAATTTTAGATACCGAGATTTTTAATATCAACACATTACAGTCCGTTATTCTTTCATTAAAAACTTCGTCCGGTCCCGGACGAAGTTTGAAACAAACGAATTTTAAAATCTTTTTAGCTCAAAGAGACATAACTATATATAACATTGTTTGGTTCATATACGATTAAAAATAAATGAAATATTTACAATATCTTATTTCTCTCATTAAATTATATAACAGAGTTATATATTTATACATGTTGTAACATAATATTATATCATACATATAATATTGTAAAAATATTGTACATATTATATAAACAAAGATAAATTAAAAAATAGTTTGATAATGTTTTGGTGTGATACTTGCGGAAACATATGTAACGGAATTTGATAACTTTTGTACGTATATGCTGATGGTTTTCTTATTTTGAGAGTCAAACTAGCAATTTGTTTTAACATTTTTAAATTTGTAATTTTAACGAACTTTAAAAATAAAATTTAATTCACTGTATTACAAATATATCCACACGGCCTTTGTCTTAAGTTAAATAAAACATAAAATGTACAAATATGTGCATACGGACTGTAACGCGTTAAATACATATCCAAGAGATCGATACTTGAGTTCAGGAACGTGAATAGAAAAATCGGACAAAAAGCTGTTCGTTATTCTACAAATCTTCCGAATTTCTATTGAAATTTTTCGTTTGAATCTCAAGAGAGCGACGCGTTAAGAAATTGCGGCGGATCAGGTGGCCCCATAAATGTTCCGCCGTCGGGATTTAACGGAACGGAGATGCGTGGAGCACCCTGTCCGCAATAATTGATGCACGGCATCGTGTACATCAACGTGTGATGCAACGTGCGCCATTTTAAGCGGCGCGCTCGTTCTCCAGCGGGTATCGGTTGTCGTGTCGTATCGCGAGGAAGGCAGAGACGGCGAAGTAACAGCCACACCCGCGTCTGAGTTCGCATAAGCGATGTGAATCGAGTGGCCGGGGCGTCGTAATAAACAGTTTCGCGCAAGGTGTAGACGGGACACGCTTGCGCCTTAAGACGAATATTTCTTGGCAATACCTCAATAATATCTTCCTCGCCGTAGCGCTTTGATATTTTAACAAAATTGGATAGATGTCTCAAGATGATAGCGATACTTAGGCAACGTCGGGGATGTCAACTTCAGAAATATTTGAGGGCAAGGCATGACGCAATATTACGGAAGTAAACATCCTTATTTATAGTGGCGAGACGCGTGAATTAGAGTGGAGAATTGGAGTGGAATAAAATAAAACAGAATAACGCGTGCGCGGTCAGGTACCTACGCACACAAATCTTCTCAAAGGCAAGCGGCGATCGCGCAGCGCAATTTCCACTGGAATAAAAGTGGGCAACGATCATGGGAATAAATAGATTGATGGCCAGACTAAATCGGCAGATTCGACAGAGATTGGCGGATCGGGTCGCGACAAAAACGTTGCATGAGATCTGTACAAAATATAACAAAATAAAATACATGCTAAATAAAAATTAAAGCGCAGCAGGGCTGTTCGCTCCGACGACGACTGTAGTTTGGTACTTGGCGGTCGCGGGGAGGAGAGCGCGGACGGTGCGTCAGAGTGGAGCGTCGAGAAGGAGCGTAGGTTTATTTCGAGCATTTCCGATTTCGCGTGTGCGAGAGCGCGCGAGGGAGGCGGACTCGCGTGCCTCGCGGGCTGAGCCAATTACACAATGACCGCGCCGTCGCCGCCGCACCGGCAAAACTCCCGGTGCTTACGGAATTCGAGAGACGGCCGCGAGAGAGGCGACGAAAAATCAAGGATCCTCCGCGGCTGGAATTGGATCAGCTTATTTTCGGCCCCGGAATCGGGAGGAAGAAAGGCCGGCGCGTTCTCTCTCTCTCTCTCTCTCTCTCTCGATCTCTCGGACGAGCGAGCAAAGTCGAGAGCGCGAGACAAAGAGTAGCACGACCCTCTTCCTGGGATGTAGATCAGCCACGTCAAACCGATGGCATGCGGCGCTATAAATTTTTTTACGACGCACATTTTTATATATTCCCTCGAATTTTATTCTCCTATAAAACGGAGCCGCTTTATCGTAAACAAATCGATAGCGCAACCGTCGTTCGGAGCGCGGACGATTTTGTTTCTCCCCCCTCCTCCTCCACCTAGACGGTGTTACTTAAAAACTAAATCTGTGACGTTCCTTCATTGCAGAATTATTGCGAATTGCGCGAGCAATGATTCGCGCGCGCAGCCTTTGTCGTATTATAGTCTTCGGAGCAACCTATATTTCCACGCCATGCTGCCGATGTTTCCTTTGTTTATGTCATCCCGACGGCGAGCGTTCGAGACAGCTAGAAACGAGATCCGCCAAGTCCGCGGTCTGGCAGGTTTAAATAGAATTTAAATGTCGTTTACGTCGTCGACAAGTTGAGCGCAATGTCGTATCTAAAACGTGAGACTTGGGAAAGTTGTATCGAAAATCCGCGCGATTATAACCTACTGGGAAACGAAGCTTGTGCATTCTCGATTTCGGACGTTTCTCGATTCAGCATCCGTTTTTTGATCGGCCGCGACACGTGCATCCCGAGCCTCGCTTTTACAGGCTTCACGTCGCGCGAGCGAGACTCGGGATCTAGCGACGGGAGATGCGACTTTCCGCCGCGACATTCGGTGGCTTCGGCGCGATCGCGCGCGAGAGTAGCGACGCGTTTCCAGGTAATATCCCACTGCCAAGAAACCCCCCGGATCGACGAAGATCCTATACGACTCGACGTGAAAACGTCGCGCCGTTCGCCGTATAATCGAACGAACTTGGAGGAGCGAGTGAGCGCGCGAACGCGCGCGCCCGCACGTTTCAGATAAAATCTATGCGCGCCGCAATTCTGCGGCGAGCATAACACGAACGGGCCCGGCAAAGCCTCCAGATAAATGGCGCACCGACGACAATTTCCTCCACGTTTCGCTATTTCGACGCCCTTTTAACCCTTCGATGCCGCGTGCATCGTATATACATAATTCTAAAATAAGTTATGTAATTTATATAATGTAATTATGTAATATCTAGACTTGCAAATTGCATATTTGTTACTTTTTGCATATTTTGCAAGAGCATTAATAATGTGGACAAATTATATAGTATTTACAACTAATTAACGATAATTAATTTTTGCATATTTTGCATATTTACTCAAACTTTGCATATTTTTAAAAAGTTTGCATATTTACGTAAATTTTGTATATTTTATTGCATATAATTGAATACATTCCAATTCCTGCTTAAAATGTCTATCCAAAACGGAAAAATTAATCAAAAATTAAATTGTTCGTCAATTTAATATGTGAATTAATTATTCCGTCTTCATGTAAGGACTGTGTTTCAAGACCGAGGAATATGCGGCGCGCAGTTCGCATGAGCAGGAATATTCACAAAATAATTATTATGAGGCACCAAGATCCGCTGTGACCGATAGGGGCTTTCTTTCATATTTATATTTGGAAAAATTAATATTTTTAATTTAAAGTATTAAAGTATTAATTAAAGTAATTAATTAAAATGTCATATAAAAATAAAACTCACCCTGTGTTTCAAATCCATTTTAAATGGAAGATAAAAAATAAAATTGAGAGAAATGTTTCTAGAACGCAATAAAAATTGAATTTCTACTCTCTCTCTCTCTCTCTCTCTTTCTCTTATTTCACATCTGTTCCTGAAGATTTGAAATATTATAAAAATGAAATATTTATAAATATATATCTGCATATTCTTTGTAAATCTTGGCAAATTTTTGCATATTTTTACGTATTCTTTACATACTTTTGTAAAAATCCGTGCATATATATGCGCATATTTTCTAAATTTTCCGTGCATATAATCCGAAGTCTAGTAATATCCTATATACAGGGTAGTTCCGGACATTTGCGACAAACTTAAAGGGGTGCTAGATCTCGGTAAATTGAACAATTTTTGTTAAGTAACCCGTGTCCGGCGACGCCTCCTTAAGGCGCTAAGCGTCGTTTTTAATCTTGTTGAACACTGTTTGATTTCTGTATGGTTAGATTAGAATTTAAAAAATCATACGTTTTTAACTTTTATTTTGTGTATTTTATAACAACAAATGTTCAAAATTGCAACCTGCAACCTCAATACAAGCATTGCATCTACGGTGCAATGACTGACGCACCCTCTGGTAAATTCCAGGAGTATTGCGAATCACATCACATTCGTTCGTTATCCTGCGGATGAGCTCATTTTGGGCAAGAAATACACAACCGTCAACAATGTTCAACAGAGCCTAGCGCCTTAAGGATGCGTCGCCGGACACGGGTTACTTAACAAAAATTGTTCAATTTACCGAGATCTAGCACCCCTTTAAGTTTGTCGCAAATGTCCGGAACCACCCTGTATATAAATTATTTTGAAATTATATTTCAAAGCTGTTTTCCACAATTTTCCTTATACTCGGTGTCCGGCTGTTTTAAATATAATAATATATCGTATTCTGTTCTGTTTATTTAAATACGTATATATTAAATAAAATTAAAAATGTAAGTTTTTAATAATTTCTTAAAAATCCTAAAGGGATAAGGAATTGAATTCTGCGACAAGGTTTGCATTCCACAGAACATAATAAAACTTTAGAGCAAATTGTATATTTGAATGCGTAATCTCTTTCCGACAAAGAAGAATCCTCGAAGAATTCTTTGACCGTGCCGCGTGCATTATTTATAACATATATATATAACATATTTCTAAAATAAGTTATATATATATGTAATTTTACATAATTACATTATATAAATTACATAATTTATTTTAGAATTATATATATGTATAATTCTAAATGTATAATTCTTTTGAAATTATATCTCGCGAAGCTGTATTTTTCATAACTTTTTATTCCTGGCTGTTTTAAATATAATAGTATATCGTACTTTGTTCTGCATATTTGAATACATACATTAAATAGAATTAAAAATGCAAGTCAATATTTTCAATAATTTCTTAAAAGTATCCTAAAGAAATAAGAAATTGAATGGCAAGGTTTGCTTGTATTACATAGAACATAATACAACTTAGGAGTATATTCTACATTTGAGTGTATAATCTCGTTCCGACAAAGATAAATCTGACAGAAAGAATTTGACCATCGATAGCACTAAAATACTTTCATAAGAAGTTTAAACGAAACGAATGCCGTTGAAAAATGTCTTTGTCAAGAAGAAACCCCTCGGAGTCTGAGGGGAGTTCGAATACTTGCGAGTTCATCCGTCGTGGCGACGATCTTATGTGGCTCGGGCGAATTGTTTTCGTCGGAGGATTACGGGATTCTGTGGATAATGCGTTGTGCAAGCGAACTTTATGAGGTATATAGTCACGGTGTCACGAACGGAGCGACGAATGGGGTGAATCGAAAACATCTGTCGCGGCGTTCTCGCTGCGTGGGGCATGCGTTTTGCTCTCGAGTGTCGCGAAAAAAACCGCAACAGCTTGGAAAACGATGGTGGGACGCGCGCGACGAGTTACTTCATCGAGAGCACGGGATCCGTCGATTCTCAACTTGCCCTCGTAATCCACCTGCGATTTATCGCGCTAAATGTATCGCACCGAGAATTATCCGTGATGTAACCGATATACTAGGCGTTCGTCTGAAAAAAAATTAATCTCGACGGTATCCCTAGATCTACGTTATTTTCCAAACAATTCGCCCCCCTTTGGAGAGGTTTATAAATTAAAATATAATGATAATAAACGGTTGGTTCTAGTCTGACTTATAAAATCAGCATCTTGTTTGCAGATGCGTGCGTGAAAAGAACGGTTTTGCTGGAGTATCTAAAAATTTAATCAGACACAGAAAATAATTTTGTTGGACCGTCAAAATAATTATATTGGACGTTTAAGCTGGTTGCTAGAACTTTTTGCAGCATTATCATCATGTCTGAACGTCCTACATAATTATTTTGATGATCTAACGTAATTATTTTCAGATCTACAATATTTGGCTAAATGTTTAAATACTTCAGAAAAACTTCCGTTCTCTTTCATAATACACGGCAAAGTATCTGTTCTCGAAATTGGAAGCTGCTTTTACAACCTTGCTGATTATCCAGAATCGGATGTGTATATATATATAAATCTTTTTATTCACAATAAATCATCTGCTGTCCCAGCTTCTCGAATCGCCCTGTATGTTAGACAGCGAAAGGGACGCTTGCTGAAAGGATTATGGAAATTTCGATGGCTGCGTAGGGATAGGAAAGCACGCAAAATAGAGGCGGCGAAGGAAATGAGAAAAAGAGAAAGATATAATAAAGAGCGAGCATACGGACACGCAACACCGGATACCACCCAGACGACGCCTACGCGGCGTGCGTGCATGCGTGCGTGCGTGCGAGCGTGCATGCGTGCTTGCGTGGCGTGCTTGTAGCCTATAGTCTATAGCGTCGACAAAACCGTCGTCCTCGTCGCAGCAATAAAATAGCGTGGATCAATGGGTGAACGAGCGCTCGGTTACAATCGATTTGCAACTAATTGCCTATCAAACGACGACGATCAATGAAAATCGCGAGTACGATGATCGGTACGTTCCGAAATTCGAATGCAAGACTCTCACGTATGATTTACAATAATAATGTAGGATGAGTCCGTAATTAAAAGGCGATCTTTAATTAACGTATACAGAATAGAAATTTATTACTTCAAGCATTACAGCCAAGAAGGGACTTGGTTTACAATTTTTTCCTTATCCTCGCTCATTTTTTGCTTATCCTCATTCACACTTTACGATTATACAACCATCTATGACTAGCCTCAATTCACAGCCTTTGTAATCCTATATCATACTTTATCTGCCCTATCTCCTTTCCATACTTTTTCTTCCACCTATTCCTGATATCTTTTTCTTCCTTCCTCCTCTTCAATACCTTTTCCCTTTCCTCCCACACTTTCCTCAAAATCCTTCCTTTATCCCCATCTAATTTCTCACTCCATATTCTTTCCCATCTTTCTCCTCAATTAACGACGTATACATATTCGTCGCGCTCGCTCTCAATCCCTTCGTCCGAACTTTATCGGGTCGGAGGAGAGTTCGAGCGATAATTAATTCGCCACCCTGTCGTAAATTTTAAATCACCCTTCGATGATCGATCAGCATGATCGGTAATAGCTGAAAGTATATATCTCCTTTGCAAGGCCATTCCGGAATGTTTCCTAGGTAGAGGCAGAAAAGGATTCCTTTTCTCCACCAGCCCGTTCTTTACGACGCACCTCATTACGTGGCCATTATGCGCCGTGGCTGAGAAATCCGCCGTTGCAGGTAAAACCGACGACCCGGAGCGACGATGTAACGAAGATATTTTCGGGGAAAGGGATCCCGGTGGGGCGAGGGGGCGTGCGAAGCACGAGGGGACAATGGACATCCCGACCTCCGTCTTCCGGCTTTTCCCCGCAAAGTGATACCTGCTCTCGGCAGTCCGATATTGTTCTAGGTACCTGCGCCCGCAGTCTCGAGTCACCGACAGCGATATACCCTGCCTTCCGAGCCCCGTAATGGAATATAAAGCTCGTCTTACACGCCGTTGGCGGGGCTCCATTCCGGGGATGCTATCGCGAACGGGAATTTTACGCCGACCGGGGGCTTTAAATCAGAAATTGTATTGCCCACGCTGGCGCTAATTTCGCGAACACGAATATGATTCTAAAAATATCTTTCTCCGCATTATGCGATGCGCGACCCACAAAATCGATATAATATTCCGCGTCTCAAATCGTACGCAAAAAAAAAATACGAATTGAAATATATACTTGACAATAAGATCTCGAATATAAGACTAGCAGGGCACGTATTACGAATCTCTTCGGAAACCATTCCGTTCGGAATAATTCTGCAAAATACAGAACAAAGATAGGGAAACTACAAGGAAACGATAAAGACAAGAATAGGACTATCATTCCGAACGGAATCGTTTTTAAATCGAATCAATTCATAACACGTACCCAAGAGAGAGAGAGTCGTTCTCCCAGACTGCGGAAAGTCCGAGAGAGGGTCGTTCTCGAGAAAAATAATATTCAGCTCGCAACACACATCCCGTACGCTTCCTTCGCTCCTATAATCACCGCCGCCGCTCGATTTTTCCTCGGACGCGGAATCGGCGAGCGTTAAATTCCGTTCAATTATTTTCACGCTTTCGCGCGTGGGTTTTACGCGTTTACGCGTGGGCGGGGTTAAGAACCTCCGAGTACCGGGAAAAGGGAAGTTTTTCCCGGCGTTCTCGGCATCGCCATCGGGGGGAGCGACATGGGGCACGGCGCGGGTATATCCCCGACGAGCTCGCGGGCTCTCCCCCCGCTGGGGAGGAAATTTAGGGCCGAAAGAGTTGAACGTAGTGCGCGCGTCTTCCTTCGGCGAGCGCGCCCACAGGCGAGCGAACGCACATACGATCCGAGAAACGGAATGTGGACGCCATATGGTCGAGGTCTTCGCCCAACCGACCGACCGACCGACCGACCGACCGACCGACCGACCGACCGACCGACCAACCAACCAACCAACCACCCACTCGTTCCACAAGGCGCGATATTCGCGAGAAAGTTTATATATCTGCCCCGCGATCGTCTCCCCCGCACGTGTGTATGCGTGAGCGCGTGTGTCAGTTATGTCGGACCGTGTCCCGTTTTTTGCGCGTTCTCCTGAGCAGGGACGGACCTACGCGGGATGTCTCGGTACGAGCGGGGTTCGATGTTCCCCATTGAGTTTCTCCGGGACGACCTCACGACACCGCCGAAATCGAAAATGAGACGTGACCGCCGAGTTTGCTTGACGAAAACCTGCGTACAGATACGAGTCTGGCCGTCTGGCGAGCGGAAGCACGGCTCTTGATAAGCAGATTCCTTTGACACGGCGTAAGGTTATCGGGTTATTATAACAGAAATATATGGATAGGAAATAACAACGTACGGAAATGCACGCAAAGTACGGAAATAAAATTGAGAAACATCTGGCGCGATGGCGTCAATTATTGTGTCTTAACAATAAAAAAGAATATTCGAGTTCCGTTTTTGCGAAATCCCACTCTTGAAGTCGAGAGAGTACGACAGATTCATTCATCGATATCTAACTCTTCTCTCGTTTTCAATGTTGAAACATCGATCCCTCGACATTCAAACGATTTCCTTGAGATTCCCTGCAAGCGTCCATAATCGAAGAACCAAGTAATGATTCTGAGAGATGTACTGACACCGACATTTAGCTACGCATGTACGTACGTAATGTACATGCGTGCGCAAAATACAAAAAATGTATAAAATATATAAAACATAAATATATAGATAGATATATACACACACGCGAGGTGTGCGCCTACGCACGTCGACCCACGCGCTCGCCTCCTCTCTCGCATGCGAAAAACTATTTTCGGCATTCAAGCGGCGTCGTGTACACTGTACGCGCGGAGAAACGCTGGAACGTCGGAATTACACGCGCGCGCGCGCGTGTGGGCGTGCGTACGCGCGGGCACACGCACGCGGCCCGCATTCGACTGCATCTTACGTATTTATAGCGGCCGACAAGTATACGCGCGACGCGCGCGATTCGCCTTTTCCTCTTCTTTTTTTATCTCCCCTTTTTCCCTTTTCTCCCATTTCGCTTTTCCCTTTTCACGCGCGCGCGCACTCGCGCTCGTACTCGCCGGACCGCTATCGCGCAGCATTCCGGCGCGACTCAACGTTTATCGACTCATTAACGCCCGGAATGATACCCGTTCTGGAATTTATGCCACCTCCATTTTCGGCGCGGACCCCGTCGAGATCCCGATGAACGAGGCGCGAACGAGGAGCGAAAATGTGTGAAAATCCGGACGCTCTCAACGTGTCGTGGGCCGAGCGTGTTTACGCGGCGAGATTTACGCAACAAGATTTGCATTGCAATGAGACGTCCGAGTGCACCGCCGAGTGGTTTCATTCAACGTTACACGGCGGATTTCATTGTGACGATGTTTTGCCGTATTTGACGGCGGTTCTATGATCGCCGCGCGTACATCGGAAGCGTTGATTGATCGAACTTATCCCGACAAATTACACTTCATCATTGTAGCAGGAAAAAAAATCATTTCTAAATAGGTGGCATTTACAATTTTTCAACCGTTTTTTAAACCTGGTTATTAATTTCATTTACATTCGTGAGCTAAAAATGGAATAACTTTCACGGTACAGTAATTCTAAATGCATATGATTTTATTATGTATATTATGTTATGTATATCTATGTAAGTTAACATACATAGTAAGATAATATGCATTTAGAATTATCGTACCCACGAAGGTTATTCCATTTTCAGCCACGATATGGTAAATGAAATTCCAAACTGTTAAACGTAAAATAACGAAGTAAATCTCGAGAAAGGAGCTGAAATTAGAATTACAAAAACGCGCTGCATTCGTGAGGAAGAGAGGGGACAGTGTGTGTGTGTATCTCAACGGAGGTTATCTTTCATTGATCTAAGGGTCCAATTTATTTTCAGGCTCGCCTACTTAAAATAAAGCGGATCCGCGCGAAGATACGCGTTCTCGCGCGCCTCCGCGTCCATGACACGCTCGTCGTGCTCTTCAAATTTGCTCGCTCGGCTTCTGCCGTCCTATTTAAAGCCGGCGACTCCCATTCGAACGAGGTTCATTAAGCCTCCGTTTAATTCAAGTCGCCCGCCCGCCCGCCCGCCCGCTCGCTCGCTCGCTCGCGCTCTCCATTCCCGTCGGCCTTCGCTCAAGCGCCAATCAATCAATTCTACGTCCACCACTGACGTCGATCATTGATCAATGCGCACCAGTGCGCGCCCCCTCGTTCTGAAAGCCAGCGCCCGCAACTTCGGCGCCGCACTCGCGCGATAGCGTCAATCGTATAAGTGGGAAAATAAACGGAAGCGTGGCAGCCCCGCGTTTCTCCGTCCGCTCCGTCGGGCATGTCCTATATACAAATGCCAATCTTAATCTCAATTCCCGTTCGGACAGATTTTGCGGTGAATGCAAAAGCCTTAATCTTTCTACGAGATCTCACGACATAATCCACTTATTAAAATTAACTCAAGTGCGAAGTTATGTTACTCGTTCACGCCCGTAAGGTTTAACTCGCCGGTGTCCTGCGAAACTTTTGATAGTCTAATTAGATGGTCTCGTTCAATATTTATGTGTGTGTGTGTGTGTGTGTGTGTGTGTGTGTGTGTGTGTGTGTGTGTGTGTGTGTGTGTGTGATGAGGAATAATCAGTCGCATATTTTCCAGCTAGAAGGTGGCTCGATAAGTTCTGTACAGTCGACGAGTATACTCGCGCACTTTCGCCTCATCATTCCTCTTATGCTATATATCGACGAGGGATCGCGCTCTCGGCGTCGTATTCTGAATGAAACGTCGAGCGAGACCGCGCCTGAGAGGAACCAGCGAGGGGTCAACGTTCCCTTTCCCCCCCAAGGACGGCCGGGGAAAAGTTAAAGAAGCCGGGGATGGGATGAGCGGCGTGGGGGAGAGGCAGTAAAAGAGTCGCGTATACGCAAAGGGGGGAACGGACGTGGAGAGCCACCGAAGAGGGACGCAACGGGACGAAAACGCGGTGAGAAGGACAGACGGGACGGAATCGGCTCCTCGCTCTCTTAACCCTTGACTAGTCGCGGCACCAAGTCGCATTGACCCCGTCCGTGCTGAATGCAGCGCGCGAGGAAAGTGCTGAGTAAAACGAAGTTGCAGATACGTGTATCTGTCCCCCTTTCCCGATAATAATGCAATTCAAAAGAATCACGTGAGCGACTTCTAAATCGATGACTCTCGCGATGCAGCGGAAAAAAATATGGTCAGTCATGCCGCACTATTATTCGCGACGAATCGAAATCGCGCGTTTCCGAAACTGTTGCACCGCGATCGCCGCTAATTTTGCATTATCTCTCGTCGGCGACTCGCCGTGGAAATCCCGCGACCGCGCGGGACTTCTGAACTTTCTGAATTTTCTACAGAACTTGAATTTCTGCGCAAGTTGGAGTCATAGTTTGGAACTACCCTGTTCCCGGAGGAGACCGCGTATATTTTCGTACGGAGGGGAAGTAGGCGTGGTACGCACGAGGGTTAATCCTTTTAAGTCGAAAGCTCGTGACATCGTTAGGATAAAAGCAGAATGTAATTGTCAAGACCGCGCCTAATTCGTGACGCACACGCTATTCTCGTTTCTCCGCGTATCCATTTCGCGAATTGCCGCCGACGCATGCCGATACGTGTGACGCGAGGGTAATTTTGCGCGGCGGCAATTAGAGGTATATCGAATGACGCGGGAAATCGCGATACGATACGATAAAAGGAAATGTCCCTCTCACATGTACGTAAGGAGGATAACGCACACCACGACCGCACCGCCGCCGTTTGTTTTTCACCGATGCACCGGAAATAAGTTTATCTCGTTTATCTCACCTCCGTTCACCTCGACCGTTTACACACATATCATTCAATCCGATACGAGCGCTATCATCACGCGAATATAATTTGAATCGTTTTGAATCTCGACACGATATACCTCGCGTCGCACGTTCCCTGCGTCTTCGACGGATAATTCTGATAATCCCGGCGTCAATTATTCTATCCTCGAATAATTATACCACGTCGAAAGAAATTCTGCTGTTACGTTATTACAATTATGTGTTATTACAAGTTTACCAGCATCATAAGTTAACATAAAAAGAGCCAACATATATTCTTTAAATTTCTTGGAGTGAAATCTCACTCTAAAGAGTGAAAATACTGCCACTTTGAAATTTGAGTGGCAGTATTTTCACTCGCTTGGAATGAATTTTCATTCGTTTGGAGTGCAATTCACTCCAAAAAATTTAGAGAGTATACTGTACAAAACGCAATATATACATGTTGTAAAAGCATCAAAAAGAAATGAGAGAAACGAGATATTTCGTTGTATTTCTCGCAATTGGATTTTAACTTTGCCGTCCGAATTATTTTTAACAAACGTACTTTGTAATCGGTTAAAAGAGAAGCAGAAACGGGCTCCAGCCAGCTCATGACAACGCATTTGTTATCGACGCGATTGCGTAATCGCGTCGTTATCTTCGCTGCATCGATCAGCCCTGCCGTATGGACTTGCGTTAATCATGATTAATTATCGCCCCTATAAAATCGAGGCACCTCGCCGCCGATGCGTGAAAGCGCCGAAAATCGTCGATGCGAGGCAGCCTCGCCGGTACGAATACATCTAGACTTCCGGTCCAAAACCGACCAAGTGCCTCGACAGTTCGTCAAGCTGCTCCGCTCTAACCCCGTCGTGTCCTCTCACTCGGAGTAATCGGACGAAGGCGAGAAGAAAAAGATAGATAGGGAGGGAAAAAAAGAAATATCTCTGCCACGAGATATACCGGGTGTACCGGGACGAGAGGTCAATACTTCACGAGGCGATAGTATCGTTGTAAATAAAAGATTTCCTACGAACGAATTCTGAACAGTTTATATTATCCCGAGATATCGCCGGGGAAAGGAGACGAAATAAGAGCGAATATATATATATACGGAGTGGTCCGTTTCGGCAAATAACTGCAATGAGAGGGAAAGAGAAGGAGGCGTTTGGATCGATGACGCGTAACGCGAATTCTCCGGACAGGTCGATGAGGAGGAGTGCTAGAAACAGAGACACTCGAGCCGCACGGTAAATGAATGAAAGGCGCGGCGGGAGGAGGTGGGAGAGAGGGAAGGACGGACGGTCGGCGGAGGGAGAGAGAGGGAGAGAGAGAGAAAGAGAGGGAACGATCGCGGCGAGGCCGGATGTGACGCGACAACACATAACGACGACTTGCTCGTAGATTGCACTCGCTGCTCGCGCAAAACCAGACGAGAGGAAGAAACGAGCAGGACATAGACAAGGAGAAAAGATTGTAAGTAAAAAGTGAGTATGAGAGAGAAAGAAAGAGAGAGAGAGGGACAGGGAGGATAGAAAGAGAGACGAGATCGAAATGGAGGAACGTGAGATAACGGAGTTGGCAAACATGAAGATAGCGTGGCGGTGGTATTCTCGTGTTACTTGAACGAGAAAGAGAGAGTGAAAGAGAATGAGAAAAGGAGGGAGACAGCAGAGTGGAGTAGAGAGACAGAGAGAGAGAGAGAGAGAGAGAGAGAGAGAGAGAGAGAGAGAGAGAGAGAGAGAGAGAGAGAGAG
>NJRQ01000580.1:46576-57721 GCA_003063805.1 Aphaenogaster ashmeadi
AGAGAGAGAGAGAGAGAGAGAGAGAGAGAGAGAGAGAGAGAGAGAGAGAGAGAGAGAGAGAGAGAGAGAGAGAGAGAGAGCGCGCGATTACATAGCGAGATTCGAACGCGAGTTCGATCCGCTACTGGAGTCGAGAGAGCTCGATAGTCTTAGCCTTAGGATATCGAGAGTGCGTCTGCGGCGCGCGTGTAGGATTACTTGCTGTATGATTAACACGATCCAGGTATCGATACCGCGCCGAGCTTAAAGAGACACGTCACTGCCAGAAGGTCGCGTGCGTTCGGTTGGATTTATCATAGTAAAATGCAATTGAAATGATTGCCAACCGCGTTACTGGCGAACGCGAAATAGCGACGAGATATTCAGCCGTTTCGCGTGCATCAACACGTTCTACACATTAATTCCTTGTGTTATAGAGAAGCTAAAGACGGTCGATTCTTTAGCGAAAAATACGTACGATATTTTTGCGTTCTCTATTCCACCGGCAATTTCATCTTATCTATTTTTTCCTCGGCTTGTCGTTAGATATATACTAACGTTAATATATATTTAACGACAAGCCGAGGAAAAAATAGATAAGATGAAATTGCCAGAAGAATAGAAAACGCAAAAATATTGTGCGTATCTTTTATTTTAAAAAATCGATCGTCTTTTATATCCTAAATGAACTTGGACAAATTGACAAGCTCCCCTGAAATTTGACGAACGAATTTTTGTTGTACGCATAACGACGATGTCGGCGAGCGACGTGGAAATGCTGCTTTACAAACCTCCTCAACTTAATCTTGCGCAGCGAGTACATTTTTAAGCGATAAAACAATCGAATGCGTATTGATAAAACGTTTTTTTTCCACGCAACTCCCTCGCGATGTACTTAGGCGATTAGTGCAGCAATAAACAACTCAAATATAAATACTTCGTGAATGAGTGCCGACTTCCGGACTATCTTGGAAACCGTTTCCTACCTATGACGGGGCGATGAATAAACGAGGGCAACGGTCACTATGCGCATATAACAGCTACCGATATGCACATATATTCGCTTTTCCTGCTATTCACTCTTTATCTAAGATACGCGTTCGTCACGCTTAAGTGAAACAAAAAGGAGGGATTAAGAGAGAGCTTTATCCAAAACCGTTATCATTTCCCATCTACCGGAGCAGTCAGAATCCCAGTATAAAGTACAATAAAGTAATCCATCCTGAGATCAAGAGCGTTAACGTAATTGGATGTTGCGACGTTGCGACATTAATATTACGAGAAACGACAATTACGCATTGTCAATTCGCGATATTTGCAGATTAATTATCGCGGAGTGTCTCTCGGCGGAGTTCTCAATGAGTCGCAGAAGCCGTGTGAAAAATTCGCGCGAGAGTCGCCGGGTCTCTACTCGTTTTCGCGCGCCGCGCCTCACCCCGCCACTCGAGTCGCCTACTTTTGCGCCATGCGTGGAAATCATGGTTTCATTCATGCCGGATCGACTTCACGGCGTATATGGCGCGCGAGCGCGCGCATCTGTGCGTGCGTGCGTGCGTGAGTGCGTGCGCGCAGCCGGTGCGTGTGTGCGACTCGCGAGACACGGCGGCGTGCGAGAACGCGTCGATATCTACCTTCTCGGCGTTGCCGAACACAATCGATGTGTATCGTTGCGCGCTTGCACGTAAGAGGACACGCACGCACGCACGGCCGCGTGGATGCGTGTGCGAAAGTCGCACGGCGACTCCGAGCCGAGTGGCATTCACGGCGTGTGGTGCCAATGAGAGCGGGCGAGCGACGTGTTCGAGCCTCTGTGTCAATAAGCCGTGCATGGCACACGCACACGGGCACCCGCGCTATAACGGGTGTCTCGCGGATACGGCTCGCGCCGGGGAGCCCGAGTTGCGAAAGATTTAGTGGCGCGCGAAGACGTTCTCGTCGGTGATACGAGCGAGATGATTCCATTGAGTTCGTTCTTTCACCTGACGAGTCTACGAGATTTTCAGTCGTAAAAATATTACGTTCTAAAAATATTACACGCGTCGGAGAAGATAAAGATAATCACAGCGCTCGTAGAAAATCAAGGCGCCACAAAGGTAATATTGGGAAGGATATTCCATTGAAATCTTATCAATGGCAAGTATGCGCCGCTTTTCGAAACTCAATGAAAAGTGTCGCCTCTCGATTTCAGAGACTGTACGTACAACAAACAACGCCCGTAATGACGAAAGAGAGAGGAGGACGTGCGCGCGGACGCGAGCGCACGTGCGTGTGCGCGACGGTGTGTGAGTTTTACGAACGGAAAGGCGACGGCGACTTTCTCGCGAACTTTCTACACCTGTGGGTTTCATTCACCGCTTCGCCCCTGTGACTGGTTCGGTCTCTATGAAAGCGTAGTGTGACTCAATGCGCGCAACGAGTCACGCTTGTCTAACCGTCGATGGAGTTGGCACGAAGTCGCGCGACCTCGTCCAAGAGAGAGAGATAGCGGCGCGGAGAAAGAGACGGGCAGATTTATCGTGTTCCGCGAGAAAATCCTCCAAGAGAACAAATGTGCAATGAAAATACATCGAAGTGCGAGCGGCTAAAAATATTGAGGAAAACAGAGCCGTGAGGGAGAGGAAGACGCGGAAAATCCTAACAGATCCCCGATTCGTTTTCGCTCAATCAAAATCCTAAAAAGATGCAGATACGTTAAAAATATATTAAAAGTGCAATACACATTCGAGTTAAGGGTTCAATTTCTTCAAACGCAAAGTTGCCTCTTCATAATATTATATCTGCACTCGCGGAGAGTCAATTGAGAGTGTTATGTCTATTTCTACCAATGTGTAGATTAACTTTAATCTCGGTTTAACTTACTCTTAATCTTTTTCTAATTCTTAGAACTAGAAAAAAAAAATAAAATTTCTAGTTCCAAGAATTTTTTCTATTTCTACCAATGTAGATTAACTTTAATTTCGGTTTAACTTACTCTTAATCTTTTTCTAATTCTTAGAACTAGAAAAAAAAATAAAATTTCTAGTTCTAAGAATTAGAAAAAGATAAAGAGTAAGTCAAACTGAGATTAAAGTCAATCTACATTGATAGATAGAAATGGACGTTGGTCGTTTTTCAAAGCGAACGGACGTATTACGGAAAGCGTACGACGTAATAATTCGCGGAGCAATCTAACGTAAATTTAAACGATGCGAAGAGAGATATGATAGGGGGACAGAGAGAGAGAGAGAGAGAGAGAGAGAGAGAGAGAGAGAGAGAGAGAGAGAGAGAGAGCAGTTTTTACACTCTTCCGCGTGAAAAACGAACAACAGCTGGGCGAGACAGGCGCTGTCTCTTATACACATCTAGATGTGTATAAGAGACAGGAGAGAATTAGAAAAAGATAAAGAGTAAGTCAAACTGAGATTAAAGTCAATCTACATTGATAGATAGAAATGGACGTTGGTCGTTTTTCAAAGCGAACGGACGTATTACGGAAAGCGTACGACGTAATAATTCGCGGAGCAATCTAACGTAAATTTAAACGATGCGAAGAGAGATATGATAGGGGGACAGAGAGAGAGAGAGAGAGAGAGAGAGAGAGAGAGAGAGAGAGAGAGAGAGAGAGAGAGAGAGAGAGAGAGAGAGAGACATAGAGCGAGCGGAGTCCGGGAGATGAGAAGAGCTCGACTTCTCGATCGATTTCCGCCGGCGAACGACGCAGATATTTTTCGGGGATTTATCGCTCCCGGCCGTTTCCGCCGAGTATCGCGCGCGGCCGACGATGATTAGCGCCAGCTTGGAAACAACAAGGCGGAATTTCGTAAACGAGCACGCCGCGCGCACAGCACGCGGTTTCCAGATTTACCCGGCGCTCTCTTTCTCTCTTTTTCCCTCTCGCCGTCACGGGTCTCCTCTCGCTTCCAGATGTTCCGCTCGCGTTTTGCCAAGAGAATCGAACGCGCCGCATAAATAGTACACGTAGTATCGCGAGCGTAACGGATATGTCTCTTAGCTTGTGGACTTCTTGGACGAATCGACAATGTGACGACAATATGTTCGCCCGACGAAAGTCCGAGCGGATGCATCACCCGTCGCGGGTTTCACGTTTCGGAACGGTGTTATCGGAGATGCTTCGGCATTTAAACACGAGCGCGAATTTTCCTGCGAATTTAAGTCGAACGTCGATCGAAATATATACACGAGGTTTCTCTTTAAATTTCGTCGCTCAACTCGAGACAGAATTCGCTGTTAACTTGGGGACAATTAACATCGGACATTCGGAGCACTAGCAACGTTTTTCGTAGCTCAACTCGCAGCGTTCAGGAGGACATCTGCTAGGCCCCCGGTACACGCTGCTCGCTAATGATACTAGCGCGCTGCAAATCGGCTGTTATGCGCTCATTACGAAACCCTGCTTCTTCTCTCGTCGAGCGCGGAGCACGGGCAAATAAACAGAAACGCGGAGCGACGGGCGGAATAAAAAGAGGAGCGTCGGGAGCCAGTTGGTCCGGGTCATTTGCCTGGACAGCCGTCCATCCCGGACGTCGTTTTTCCGACGAAATCGTACACGCCGTTTGATAGATCCCGCGGTCGACCGTCGTCGCCGGAGGGCATTATATCCGGCGGAATGTTAATACCGTCCCGTTTCGTTCGCCACGATGCCCGCCAACGAGATAGCCATAACGCTACCGTAATGGCAGCCGACGTTACCGTATTTGTGCCGGCAGCGAGTGATATTACAATTGTACTGTCGGACGGAATGTTCGTGTGACGTTTGTCGTGCTAATCTAGACAGACAGACAAGAATGGAAACGAGAAGATGGGACGCGGTTTGTCCCATCTTAGGCCCGGTTTTTCATTATTTGGTTAATTTGTGGTTTAGGATTTTGACCAATCGCATTTGACAATTCGGCCACTTGTTCAAATGCGACTGGTCAAAATCCTAAACCACAAGTTAACCAGATAATGAAAAACCGGGCAAAGGATTTAAGAAAATTCTAAAAACTCTTGTAATTCTATGCATCATTTTCAGAGGCGCCTAGTTTGAAGACCACGTGGAGCACCTCGGCAACACCAGCGACTCACTTGACGTTGCGCACAATGCGCTGGTCGAAGCACCGTAAGAAGACCGAGAGGGAGGGGGGCGATTACGAATTTTCGCGCACTCACCGCCGGTACAATCGGCACCTCGTGGGAGCGCGGTTACCCCGCCGTTATTCTTAATCGCGCATACTTGGTCCTAATCCAACAGGAGATTCCACCAACGCGCGGCTACCCCGGTTCTCTGCACTTCGGGTTCGTCGAGGCGTGAAATCGCGGAGGTAAGGCGGATGGGCTGACAAACGAAAAATTGAACGCATCGTACTCACCGGTACGACTAGGGGGCCGTGGGGGCGCAGGATACTGGGGCGGCGTCAAGAGTGGCGGCTGCGGCGACACTTGAACAACGGCCGTGGGGTTCGTTGAGCCGTGGGACGTGGGGAACGTGGCTGGCACAACCGTGGCCGCTGTCTCCGTCGGCGTCGTCGTCGTCGTTGCCTTCGTCGGCGGCGCCGTCGTCGTCGTGGCCGCCGTCGCTGCCGTATTATCCGTCGTCGCCGTCGACGCCGTACGTCGCGGCGCGTCCTCGCACCTCAAGACGACGGCGGCGTTACGCGGTCGGAGCGGCCGCCGCGGGGGCAGCGCCGGGGGCGGGTTGTTGTCCGAGGTATCCACACTTTCGGCACTTACGTTTCACCTGTACTCCCCTCACGCCCGGGGTTGTGTACTACCGTCGCGCCCCGGGCACGACGCGCACTTGGACAGAGGGAAATACGTACACACATATATATATATATATATATATATATATATGTATGTATGTATGTATGTATGTATGTATGTATGTATATATATATATATGTATCACGTGTATTTATTTAATTCCTACATGCGAACGAGAACCACAACGCGAGGTGTAGTTCCCGCTTCGCCACTTCCGATGTATCCGAGAGAGACTGAACGTCGGTTCGTGAACTCGAATTCCACTCCTCTTCCTGCTACTCCTTCTCCTTCTCCTCTTCCTACTACTACTACTACTATACTGTCGTCGCCGTAGCTGCTGCTGCCGCCGCCGCTTCTTCTTCTTCTTCTTCTTCTGCTACTCCTACTCCTTCTCTCCGCTCGCACTTCCGGCACAGGTCACACAACGTCACAGCACGCAAGCACATACGTATCTCCCAAGGCGAGCACGATCCGGGAGTGCGGAAGCGACATTAGAGGCGAGTCGGAGCGCACGCGCGCGCGCGCGCGCGGGTGCGTGCGAGCGAACGAACCTCGAACTTTTCTCGACTCTATCGAGAGCGAGCGACGCCGCGCCGCTCGCGTCGAGTGTTGGATAGACCGGCCGCGACGGGCGTAGAGCAAAACGGAAAGACCGAGGAGACGTGATAGAGCGAGAGAGGAAGGAAAGAGGGAGAAAGAGAGAGAGAAAGAGAGAGACGCGCGCGCGGTGACACGACACAGCGAGGAGGAGAGATCGGTACACCGCGGGGTCCTCTCGCGCACTGGCCGGCCAACACACATACGAGACACGGCCCTCTTTCGGTGCCCCGACACGACGCGATCTCGCCTGCCTGCCTGCCTGCCTGCTTGCCTGGCCTGCCTGCCTGCCTGCCTGCCTCCACCGTCTCTGTTCTCTCTTTCCCTCCCTCCCTGTCTCTTTCTCTCTCGCTCCCTCTTCTCTCTATCTCTCTCTCCCTCTTTTCCCTGCGGAGCGCGTACGCGCTCGCTTGCCGGAGCGAGCGAGAGGAAGAGAGACGGAGTCTCGCGAGAGACCGCACGATTACTACTGCCGACACGCGAAAGAGACAAACGCGAAGGGAAAGGGAGAGAGAGAGAGAGAGAGAGAGAGAGAGAGAGAGAGAGAGAGGGAGGGCAGCAGGGAGGGAGGGAGAGAGAAAGAGACCCGCGGACTCGAGTGGGGAGAGCGAGGACGGAGAGAGAGGAGGAGAGGAAAAAAGAAGAGAGAAAAGGAGAAAGAGAGGCGACTCTGAATCTCGCGTAGGCCGTCTGCAAGTAAACAGGCTCCTTCATTCACTGCTTATTTTATACGGGCGGGCCCCCTATATGCTCCACAGAAATAGCCACCCTCGTTCCGTCCTCGTCGCACGCGTGCACGCACGCACGCACGCACGTACGTACGTACGTACGTTCGTACGTACGGGCCGGATACGTTCTCTCGCGTCGCGTTCTGTCTCTCCTTTCCTCTCCCTCTCGCCCTTCTTCTCTCTCTCTCTCTCTCTCTCCCTCCTCGCGTTTCTGGCTCTCCTTTCTCTCGCGCTCCCGCATTCGTGTCACGCGGCTCGCATCTCGGATAACCGCGTTGGTCTCCGTGAAAAAGCGCCGTGCGGGAGTCGGTGGCCGCCACACTCCTCCTCGCGCATCCTTCCACCCTCCGCGGCGGCCTTCTCTCCCTCGCCGGTGTCCTTTCTTCCCTCCTCCTGCCACCCCCCTGCGACTCCTCTCGCGGTCGCGTCTCTCCTACGGAGCGCGGGGTGTTGACTCTCTCGGTGTGTTGACTGCGCGGGCGGATGGCTGCTCTGGCCGCCTCGCGTTACGTCGCGGCAGCGGCGGCGGCGTCGTCGACGGCGACGGCGATGACAGGTGCGCGACGAATGTCGCGGTGACGTCTCTCTCTCTCTCTCTCTCTCGTGTCGCAACGAGATCTTAACCGATAGTTGGCGACGTCTACGCCGCGCGGCTCTCACTCGCGTGTCTCCATTGTCGTCGGACGAGAGAGCCGGTAATCGCTATTTTCCGTTTCGCGACCAACTCGTTCCCGTCGTCGCCAATTCCTACGAGCGGCAGCGCTCTCCGAACGTGTCTTCGTATCGCCGTACGTTGTACCGCATCTTCGATGACGACACGCGTCGATGACGACAGCGACGATCTTTCGGCGAAGATATATCGAAGCGGAGGGGGAATCGGGGAGGGTAGATACGATACCCTCGACAGATAGAACCGAGCTTGCGGACGGCAGGGGTTTGCGCCTCCGCCGCTGGTTCTCTCGAATGGCGAGCCTCCGGTCGGACTAATGCACATGCACACACGCGAGGCAAGAGCGCTCGCTCGCTCGCTCGCTCGCGTTCTCTCCGGGATACCGGGTATACGCTCCCGAGTGGGACGGTGTGCGCGCGCTCGTTCGTGTGTCGCTCTTCCTCTCTCTCCTTCTCTCCCGCGTCGCCGCCGAGACGAGAACGGCGGGATTACGAGCGGGCCGGGTGGAAGGAAGTAAAAAGAGACAGAGAGGAGAGGCTGTCGGGGGAGCTGGCCGAGGGGCGAGCGGCGCGGCGGGGCGGGGCGGAGGGGGCGAAGAGCGAGTGATTGCGCGCCAGAGTGTGCGTGAGCGAATGAGCGCGCGTCTGCTCGCTCGCTCGCTCGGCCGATCGTACGCGAAGGAGTGGGTGAGACTGCGACGTTCGTGCGATGCGCGGGAGTGAGACCGCCGCAGAAGTTCAGCTGGCCTCGGCGGCCATGCCGGTGTAGATCGCGAGCCAGGAGCGTACCATCGCGTCGCCGGAGCCACCGAGTTTCGATGACGTCGCTCCTCCGTCTCGAGAGAGTCCCTCCTCTTGCGCGCCTCCGAAAATTTCCCAGAGAATTTTCCACTCGAGAATCCTCCTTACTTGTAGTCTTCTGGTCCCTTATCGCGCGATCGCGCGCCGTTCGCTGTCCCCGCGGCGTTTCCTAACCTCCGTCACGGCTCGCGTCGCGCGCCCGTGGACGGTGCATCGCGCTCGGGCATCGGGGAAAAAGAAGCAAGTCCCGCGCCCTTTCGCGCAGGGCGCCGGCACGCACTCGTCCCCCTTCTCGTCGCGCACTCGCGCGGCACCCGCTCGCACAGCGGGTCGTCGTACGTCGTAATCGTAATGCCGTATGCGCGCACGATCCAACAACACCGATCCTCGTCGCCGCGGGGGGGCTGTGGACACGCGCGCGTGAAACGTGCGTCCGCGGATGCGCGTCGCTGTCGCGACGGGCGGATGCTCAGGACGCTACGCGCGGCCGACGATCTCGCGCGTCCACGAAGTTGCGCGCACGACGAAACGGGCCTCTCCAGCGGGTTCTATCGCCACTGGTGTTTTTCTCTCCCTCTCTTTCTCTCCTACACCCGCGGGTGCGATCGCGCCCCTGGCTTTCTGGAACGACCGGCTGATGCTCGGCGCTGCTGCGCCGTTGGTAGACTCTCCGCTTGCGTACAAACAGCGTGAGCGACGCTCCGTCTCCTTCTCCCGCTCGCCGTTTGTCTCGCTCCCTCCGTCTCCCTCCGTGGGTGGGGTACGCATGCGCGCCCCGACATTGAAAGGCGGGTATGCGCGAGCGGTACCTACGCGCCGCGCTTGTATGTGTGCGCGCGCGCGCGCGTGCGCAAGCACCCACACGCGCGTTTAACGCAGCCACCAAGGCACCGTGACGCCTGAGACCCTTCCCCCGCCCTTCCGCCCCGCGCCCGCGTATACCGTACAAACAGCGAGCCAGACGCGATACTTCATTCATGCTCGTGTTGTGCGGCCAGGGCCGAATCGCGGCGCCGCGGTGCCTCCTCCGCCGGCGCGAGACGAACGGAAGCGGGGACAAGTGTACCTCTCTCGGAAGCGACCCGATTTCGAACTGAATCTCGCCCGACCGCTACAGTCTACGTGTTTACATCTCACGTCGCACGCTTATGTTCCCAGGCAGAACAGAAAGTCATGGTGACATTAAAATGATGTCAAAAAATGACTGTCAAAGGTGTTATTTTGGCATCATTTTAAAGTCGTCATGAGTTTCTGTTCCACTTGGGTTTACACCTTATGTTTACGTACACGCGGAGTTATGTGGCGTACGTAACATCCCAGGTAGCAGGCTGACGTTATTTGTCGTCATTTTGACGTCAAAATGACGTCTAATGTCGTCAAAATGACATTTTGCTACCTGGGATTTTTGTAACGTCACGTTTCGCGCTATCTTACGTCACCCCTTGTTTACCTGCCCTTCGGGCAGATAAAATGTGCCACATGTTCGTCGCGCTTTATCGATTTTACGTTACATAACTCTCGCTCTTTTCGATGTCAAAAATACGCGTTTGCGAGGAGGTCAATTCTTTTCTTTTCGGAGTAAAAAACTCGGATCGGGTTCATTCTAACTCGTCCCTTAAAAGTCACGTTGGAGACTGGCGACGTTAAATATCCCCCCTACCCCCCGGGGTTCTTTTCGAGCGACGGGTCGCCTTCGGGAGGAACTCGGCGGTAGTGATACAGCAGTAATACCCGCCCGGAGAGAGAGAGGTGATCGAACGTCGTAACACCGATCCTGCGCGCGTATAGTATCGGGCTCCTCTCCCACATGTCGGGGCGACTCGGTTCTCTTCGTAAACGTCCGCCGACTACATCCTCTTTCGTCTTCGTCGCTCGCTCGACCTCCTCGTCCCCCTTCCTGTACCCCCCTTCTTCCCGCCGCCACCAGCCCCGCGACTCGTTCACTCCATTTGCTCGCGGGTATGTCGTACGGAGGTGTCGTGTGTGTATTAAATATACGTTTGTGGGCGCGCGTTGCCTCCTCCTATATACCCGCCTGTTCTAAGGCGAACGCGGCGCGAGATGAGAGCGTAAAAAAGGCGATATTCCACCACGTCCTTTCTACGATCGGGATCGTGACCGGGCGCAATATCGGCCCGGAATCGTCAGAATCGCGATTGGCGCGATTTTATTTACGAGGAAGAAAAATTCTCCCCCGCGGGCTGCTTCACGCGCGCTTACGCGACGCTGCG
Source organism: Aphaenogaster ashmeadi (assembly GCA_003063805.1). Taxonomy (NCBI): domain Eukaryota; kingdom Metazoa; phylum Arthropoda; class Insecta; order Hymenoptera; family Formicidae; genus Aphaenogaster; species Aphaenogaster ashmeadi. The sequence continues at coordinate 57,324 of NJRQ01000580.1, forward strand.
AGTCTCCTCGTTTAGGAATATTTTCAATGTACTCGAGAATTAACCCTTTCGCTACGGCGCGCTTGAGACGAAAGGCGCTCGCTGTAGACGAGATGAGATGGTTATTATTCAACAGTGTCATACGAAACGCTGTACTGCTATGTAATAAATTGTATATATTGTATGGGCGTGTATATATACAGGGTGTTTGTCCATATTTGTCCGACAAATATCTTGCAATTGATCGAAGTTACAAAAAAGTTTAATAAGAGAAATTTGCACAGCTCTGAGTCAACTACAAAATGCATATAAAAAAAATTTTTTACTCGCGACCTTTTCGAGTTATTAAAGTCAACATAGTTTTTTTAAATGGATACCTATAATTTTTTTGCATATTTACATAGTAGAGGTGATTTGCA
>NJRQ01000580.1:61823-80593 GCA_003063805.1 Aphaenogaster ashmeadi
TGTCTTATTCCACCTGAGTTTCATCTCAATTTACGTCGGTATTGCGCACAATTTATATGACTTATTTGGGCACATGTCATATATTTGATATTGCGCTATAACTGTACGATTCACTTGATAAGGACCACAATCTGTGGTCGAAACGTCGTGTTTTATTAAATATATCTGGCCAGTCAGGTCGAATTTAATTACGTAATCTTGTTGTTTTTCATCTCTACTGGTGAAATAATATCGTATATTAAGTTATATAACTTTATCTTTTTTAACTATTAAAAGATTATATAAATTATTGTAGTGTTATGTTGCTAAAATATTTTATTTTAAGAGTATCCGAGTATTTATGAGTAGAGAGAGTGTACGTTCTTCGTGAATGAGAGTCCATTTTTAGAGGACGTATGTATACGCCTTCCGCAAATGACTGACCACTTTTAGAGAGCGTATATATACGCCCTTCGTTAGCGAAAAGGATAATGTTCTTAGGCGTATCCCCTCTGAGATAATCGGAGGTTTGTGACGCAAGGTTATAACGATCGTTTTTCTCTAAATTGGAAATTTACGACTCGACACGGCTGTCAGTTTCGTTTTGTGGCAGGCAATGGTCCTGTTTCGACGGATTTATCGTCTGGAAAAAGGATGTTAGGATAGCGACAGGATGCGCTAACGCTCACGTCCGATGACGAAGGTCGGAGATAACCGCGCGTAAAGCGTAGTATATATCCTGTTGAAGTTGAGTTTCATTCATACTTTGCATCGTGATTTATGGAAATATCGTTGCGAGCGAAACACGCGCCGTTCGAATATCCCGATCCTTCGTGACATTTCGCAACGTGGGTAGGAATACGTGCGTGTATGTGTGTAGCTCGCAAAATTACATACACTCAAAGGCACGTAGCAGGAAGTCGGTTCCGCGAAAGATTAACGTTAAATTAACATACCGCGGACGGATATTAGCGTGTCGCAGCGAACCGTGACTTGTGCCCAATGAATTAACACGTCGACGACTATACATCATATATTTGGATTTGGATTTTCGTATAAATGGAAGAAGTATCGCCGCGATGTTAAAACGCTCCGTGAGATTTACATTTATCGACTCCACTCTCGATCGAACCTTCAATTTACAAAAGCGCTTTTAAAAAAACGTATATATCTATGTCGGTTCGTTAATGCGAAATTGGATGCTTCAATATCCCAGTTTCGCAATCAAAAATTATGCGCGTTCTTCTGATACAAGAAAAGATGGAAATTGGACGAGCCTTCTTCGCGGGGAGCAATAAAACGCGCGCTTGACGAGCACCTTGGCTTATCTAATAAGGCAGTACGCGCGAGAACACCGTTGTATCGTACATACACGTACGTGTGGGCAGGTATCCAAGGTCCCCTACGGGTGTTAGGTTACCCTATGGTCTTTGCGAATTGGACACCAAGGCGCGCACCTGTCCGAAAGTGGCCGCGAAAGGTGCAGAGGTCGAACGAGGGTGCCCCGAGTATTGCCGTTGCCATTAGGTAGCTTTTGCGATACCATACCTTCGGATACGATAAACGCTAATATCCCAGCACTCACTTGTATTTACACGCGACGTCACGTCCACTGGAGAAGAATTTTCCGAAGAAAATTAAATAAAAAAATAAATATTAAAAATATATATCTTTTAATATACATTTATAAATAGGTAAACGGCGAATATGAGTCAAGCGCAGTAATTAATGCGCAATAAAATAAATTTATTCTAACTTCATACGGACCATAGTTACTAAATTATCTCTTCAATAACTGTAAGCTGAGGATGGCTCCAAGTTGAGCCGAAACGTTCATATGAAGTTTGAATAAATTAATTTTATTAATTGTATTGCGCATTAATTACCGCGCTTGACTTATATTCGCCGTTTACCTATTTATGTTTAATATCGTGAGTCTTAATATAATTTGTTTAATATATACATTGTATTTTTATAAATATATTAAATATATATAAAAAATAAAAAGTAATCCCTTAACTCGAGAAGAATTTTCAGAAGAAAAGAAATAAAAAATAAATTAAAAAATATGAAAGATATATTTTTTAATAGATAGATATTATTTTTTAGATATATTAAGTGCCTACAGTAGCGGACAAATCTATAACAACTTTTACTTTATCACGATTTGAAGATAAATTTAGATAATACCTTGCTAAATAATTAAATGCCGCATTGTCCATTAGTCTGTGTCTTTTGCATCCCAAAATGATATAAAATTTCTCTAAAAATATAAATAAGGATATTATTATTGCAAAATTAGGGATATGCATTTTCGAACAATATGACTATATTGTTTTCTTAAAAGTTGTCATAATTTTGTATAAGGAAAAAAAGTAATCCTCTAAGTAATATTTCCGTTTATAGATGCGTATTAGATTTCTCTCAGGAGGATGCTTAATTAAAATGAATAGTTATTTCTATGCGCGACTTCGGCGTTTATCGCAGCGGAAATCTGGTATCGTAAAAAGCGGCTCTTAGGATTCGCATCATCGTCGTCGTCATCGTCGGAATAGTGCGCTTCGGCGAATCGTCGCGGAACAACGTCGTTCCGGACGCAACTGGAGGCGGAATATGACATACCTTGTTCCAAGAAGCAGCGAAACGCGCTTCCTCGTCGTCGTAGTCGCAATGTTCATCGACCGATCCGTGATTCACGCAACAGTACGGGGAATGTGTTAGTCGAGTCCATCGCTCGTTTCTTCTTCGAAATGTACAAAGTCGACGCGGGCAAATATGAAAAACACAGAGGAACGCGAGGAACACGGCCGCCAATCAGCCGATTGTACATACGTTATTGTTTCGATAAGAAGTGGATCTATCGATTGCATGATGATAACAAGGAACATCTGTAACCGAATCGGATGGAATAAAAATATGGAAATTAGCCTGAATAAATCGACATGAATTTTTCATTACCATTTTCTTGCGTCAATCGTACACTGAGAAAAAAAATGTGTTAAAAAACTAAAATATTTAGTCCGATACGTTCAACTAAAACATTAGTTGATTTAACTGAACATTAGTTGAATTAAAAAAGGTATAGTTTATTCATGTCAACCATCAAAATTTTTTATTCAAGAATTAGTTAATTCAACTAATATTCAGTTAAACCAATATTTTAGTTGAACGTATCGGGGACTAAATATTTTAGTTTTTCAACAAATTTTTTTTTTCAGTGTATCCTCTATAATATAATTGGCTGCGTATGAGTTATCTCTTGATAAAATAAAATATCACATCGATATATTTATTATACGGAATTGTCACCGACAATCATTGAATTCGCGAAAGTGTGAGTATCGATGTGATGCCAGCGAAGAAAAGGGAAGACATTTCGTCCGAACGACACGCGATACGTTGTCGTCCTGCATCGCCCTCGCTCGGCGCGAGAGAAGTATCTCGCGCTGGCTGAACAATTTCAATCCAATCGTCGCAGCCCCGGCCGCCTTTCCTCGGCCATTTATACTGTTAGTAATACGAGCGGCGACGTTTATATCTACACGCCACACGGGCGTGGCGGCGATGCGAATCGCGTGCACCGCTTCCCTCGAGAGGATATCCGGTGTGGAAACGCTCCCCCTCCCATTCAGCCCTCTTGCTGAGCTCTCTCTCTCTCTCTCTCTCTCTCTCTCTCTCTCTCTCTTTTTCTCATTCACTCACTCTCACATTCTTCCTCTCTGTCCTTCTCCCTAGAACCGTGTACACTTGGTCCTCTGTCTCCCTCCGTCCCCTCCAACGTCGCCCTTCTTTCATAGCGCCGTAACAGCGCGTCCTCAATGAGTCGACGAACAGTCGCATTCACGTCGGAAGTTTTACGCTGCGTGAAATACAACGACGGGGCTTTTCGTGAACAGGGACGCGTCCGTACCGGGTTGCAATTCACGCTTGTTCATCCGTAAAAAATCCCTTTCGATCGAGCGAGGCCCTACTGTGGGCCTCTTCCAGGTTCCTGCAGTCCCTTCCTTTCTCCGGGAGAAATCTCAGAGTCAAGTCAGTTGTAGATTTATGAACGGCAAGTTTACGGAGTTCAAACTTAAATGCCTTTCTCGCAATCGATTAAAGCAATTTTTCGCTTAATTTTTAACGCAGTACTCAATTCAGCATTTCTAATGCGTTGTTAGTGTAACCGGAAACTTATTGGAATTTAATAGTGAAAATGGAAGTCTGACGGTAAAGATGTAACATTCGTCTCGGTATAATGTTTCTTTGGAGACTTCTGAATTTACGGCGTTCTATTCAGTATCTGTAAGGTAAACCCTAACATAAAAAGGTCGGAAAAGGAAAAACTGTTCCCGACTACGCTCCTCCCTTTCCGTCCCTCCCCATATTTTCCTGCGCCATCGCTTTCAGCAATTGCGGAGGTTAATTGTCTCTAATTAAGTAAGTCATTCGGGCGGTATAAAGAAGTTAGTGTACTCGGAATAGCAGTGGCGAAATGTTACCCTCATTTTCACAATTACATTCTCCTCCCCCACTCTCCCGCCACGTTTTCTTACGTATCTCTCTCGACGCTCGCTGATATACTACGTTCTCATTGAGACACGTGGCGTTTTACTGCGGTATTGTTTAACGTATCGCATGATTTTCGGATATATTACAATCACATACACGGAGAAAATTTTATATTAAAAATCACTATGTATGGCAGTACCCATGGACCATTGCTGGAATTACAAAAATTTTACTATGTTATATTAATAATTATTAAACTCATTAGTGAAAAACGTAGTAAAAATTTTTATAATTCCAGCAATGGTCCACGGCTACTGCCATACATAGTAATTTTTAATATAAAATTTTCTCCGTATACGAAAAGAACGGTTTTATTGAAGTATCTAAAATTTATGCCAGAAAAAAATTATATTGGACTATCAAAATAATTATGCAGGATACTCTCTCAAGCTGGTTGCTAGAATGTCAAAACTTTTTGCAGCATGCTTGAGAGCGTCTTAATTGTTTTGATGGTCCAAACATAATTATTTTCAAATCTGGCCTAATTTTTAAATATTTCAGCAAAACCATTCTTTCCATGCTGTAACAAGGAGCGTTTCTGTCCTTAAAATTAACTACAAAGGGTGCTTTTAAAACAGCCTCTTTTCATTCTCAAGATGAACACATTTCCAAAGGGCGACTCATTTCGGAGACACCTTGTATATTGTCGTATATTACAAACTACTTTCGCATGTTGCAGCGATAAAATTTGGATTTGTCGGACATCCGCTTTCAAAACATGATAAGGATAAAAGGGCCGCTTAATATCGTTGCGTTTCCGAGAATTGCCCTAAACGTCGCGTTGGATAAACGTTCCTCTTCACGTTGACGAGGACTCGATCGGCGACGGGACACGTCGTTCGATCTCGCGTAAATGCCAACCGGACGATCTACGCGATCTCCGCGTAGCCGTCGAGCTGCACGGCCAATGCGCGGGCACGCACGTGCGCAACGCAGTTGCACTCGCACACGCGCGGCGATCACAATGAAAGAGATAGAAAGAGAGAGAGACGCGAGGACAACCTGCAGATGCATGAATGACTCGAAATGACGTGCGCGTTTATTGAGCGCGGCCTGCCGACTCGCGCTCTCGGTTGCTCCCAGCAAGGACACGACATATTTTCTGACTCCGACCAGCGACGTACTCGAACGGCTCGGAAGAGCCGGTTCCTCAATCGGCAGGAATCGAGCAGAGAACCACACGAAAATTAACAATTGATCGAACAGAATTTATTGGCAAACATAATTTCTTAGCAATTTCGTATGATATATAGATGATAATAATATAACATCAATTAATATATTTATATAACATAATTTAATGTATCTGTTTATCTAATATTTAATGTAATAATTATATAATTTATGCGTACACAGGGCATATTTACTCAAATCATGTAAAAAAATTCCTTGAGAATTCCCGGGTTTTCCAGGTATTTTTATTAAAAATTCTAAGATTAGAGAATTTTTTAATGCAATTTTGAAATGAATTTATTTTATTATACGCCCTTTTTAATGTTTCTTACTCTTAGTCGTCCACGAGACTATACCTATTCTTTTTTACAATTGGAGTCACGAAACTTATAGGATAGTATACGAAAGGCTTACTATAGTATAGTATCAGTGAATTCTCTTCTGTATTGTCTTCTACTGTTACCCTGATTTTTTAAATAAAAACTCGCGAATCACACGAGAATCTACGTGAATATACGCGGACGTGTATGCCAAATTTATTGCTAATCAATTGTCGACATTCTGCATTACCAAAAAAAAATTCAAGAAACAATTTTTTCAGAAAAAGAGATTTTAAATTTAAAATTCCAAAAATTTCCCTGAGTGCTAATAAAATTCCATGAAAATCCCCGATTTTGAAGGGTAAAAAAGAAATCTCCTGAAAATTCCAGGTTTTCCAGGATTTTCCAGGTAGTAAACATCCTGGGTATAATATGTAATAAATATGTATAAGGCGATATATCGAAGATAATAATTTATTGGCAGTTCTCTCGATTTTTCCTTAGCGTAGCTATCGAACTCTCTCGCGATAGGAAACTTCCACGAGAAAGAATTTAATATCAAAGATATTTTTTATACTCTGAAGATAATTGAGCTCTCTCTCTCTCTCTCTTTCTTTCGAAACGGAAGTAGATAACGCAAAAATCTTCTTTTTTAAGTCTAGCTAGGCAAAGATAGTTAAAACTTACTTTCTCGCGTTATCATTTGTTCGCGCTGGTCGGTGGTTCGTATCTAACGACCACAAGCAGCATCGACTTAGGACGCTGTTCGAAGGAAGGGAAGGGGGAGAGAAACAGAGGAAACGCACGGGTGTGTGTGCGTGCGCGCGGGCACGTATCGGTACGTATCGATGTGTGTAAGATAATACGCGTAAGAGTAGCGCGCGCACGAGACGGAATCGCATCGGGGCCGGGGGAACGGAGGGGGAGGTTCGGATAAACCGATTAAAACTTACGACTTACATAAGTGAGTCTGCGTTTTGCGCGGATATATACAGCGACTTCGTAGAATGATTTTCGACGTCGCGACAACGTCGATCTTTTTCGGATCGCGCGGGGGAGCACAATCGATCTTACACGCCCGCGATCTATTATTGTCGCTTCCGGTAGCGCTAAAGAAGGGGGAGGGCGGCCTCTCGAGAGAAAATTCGAGAACGATATGCGATCTACTGCGTAACGTTACACGTCATCGTCGTCGTCATCGTCGTCCTCCTCCTCGTCCTCCTCGTCGTCGTCGATTTATTTCTCGAGTTTCTTTCCGGCGTTATTGCCACTCTCGGCCAATTAAAAACGCGCGTTCCCACGCTCGGGGTGTACATATCGTCGAAAGTCTTAATAAAGGGACGTGCAATGGAGGTGATAGTCGGAGGAAGGGTCCAAATAGGATTAAGGGCCCTTTTCCCGGGGGACGTTTTGTTCGATTTTTCAATGAATTTACGCTTAACGGCTTGGTTTCGAGGTTTCTCAATGGACAGCGGGAGGCAGTCACTTAAATAAACATAACTCATGCTGGCATCACAACAGACAACACAAAAATAGTTTTTCACATTCTCCTTGTTGAAAATTCAATAGAGGAGGTGTTAATACAAAAAAGATCAAAAATTTTTCAATCTCTCGCTCGTACGAACAATCCCTAAGTCTGTGAATTTGAAAATGATAAATTATCGCGATATCTGTGAGACGTGTCATCATAAAAGATTTCCTCCCAAAAATACAGAAAGTTTATTTTTCTAAAAGATGAATACTTACTAGTGGCTGCGAGCAAATCGGATACGCAAAATGGCATGCATCCGAGACGGACGGGTACCAAGAAAGGATGACAGAGCCGAGCGTCCTCGGGTACGAGCCATCGACGCACACACGTGCGCGCGTGAAAGAAATACTCTTTTTTCCCTCTCTCTCTTTTATTTTCTTCTTTTTTGCGAAAACGCGTAGTCTTTATTTTTCGACCGCAATACTGCGCTTATCTTATACAAAGAGATTACATATACAAAACACACGAGGTCCTCGCGCGATTATTTCGTTCATCAGCGCCACGCTTGTTCGCCTCTCCCCCGCCCCTCCCACTCCTTTCTCTCCTCTCTGTCTTCCTCCTCCTCTCTCTCGGCACCGTCGCCTCCGTTCCGCGTATCTACAACGTCGTTGTCCGCGACGTCCCGTCTGGAGTGATCCTCTTCTTCTCGCAATCGCGCACTTCCAAGAAGCTTCCTCTCCGATGCGACCGGCTACGTTCTCTTCCTGCTCGTCGGCAAGATACGGGGGTACCGCTTTCGCGGTACTCCGTAAATACTCCGAACGCAATCGCGGAGTCCGACGCGACCGCGTCTCCTCCCCGTCGATCGTCCTCGAAAGCCGCGCGTGCGCTTCCAAGGACGTCGGCGAGCTCGAGATCGTCCTCGCATCTCTGCCAGCGGCACGCTCGTCGACGACGCCGCGGAACTTTCGGCGATCCCTCGGTGCCGGGGCACGAGGAGGAACGGGAGAAGATGCGTCGGTCCGCACCCGGAACGGGGGACAGGTCCGAGCGTGCCGCATCGTCGATGCGTATCTTGCGGCGACGTCACGACGACGCCGTTCCGGAAGACTCGACGACGATCGAGGAGACGTTCGCTCCGGTGCGACGGGCCCGATCTTCTCACCGAGCAGCCGTCGGAAAAGCAAGAGGCCCTTGGACAATGTCGCCGCCGCGATCCTCATTGTATCCTAGAGTATCTGGAAGAGCTTCTTCAGTTCCACCATGAGTTGCCAGTCGGTCTTCAGCAGGTCGTCCCTGAAGTAGTCCTTGCAGGCGTCTATGCTCTGCCTGCTTATCTGTAACAGTTCGAGAAATGGCGCTTCCGTTATCGGGTGATAAACATGTGGCCGCTACAAAGATTCCGTCCGTATAAATAAAACAATAAAAAAATATCCTTCTCTATCGCTATAGCTGCGAAAGATTAAAACGAGAATCTGAATATTTTAACTCATGTAAACATTTATCTCTAATTAAAAGATATCTATTCTAACTTTACGCTATAATTTCTTGAATTCTGCAGGGCAGATTTTTTTAAACGGCGATTACTTATGTTTAAAGCCCCGTCTACAATACGTGGAGTAAGCGTGGAGTAAGAAGTAAGAGTAAGAGGGAGCCAATCATAGGCGCTGGAGTAAGGACATGAGCGAATTAAATTTATTTTATTTCCTACTCCTACTCTTACTCTTACGCTTACTTCTATTGTAGACCACAGATAATAGTAGTAGTAAAATGAAAGTGTTGTAAATTATGCTTTATTCTTGCGATCCAAGAAGAAGGACAAGAGAGGAACGTCACGTTCGTGATATCTTAGAGTTAAATCGAGTCCAAGGATCGACTTAGAACTTTGTTAACACGAATAATCGGCGAATCGGACGATCAGATCGGATAATCCGAGCGTGAGGACTCGGGAGTAGATTGTGACACCATTCATCCGCGAACGTCGAGGCTCGAGGGGGGAGGGGGGGGGGAATGTAGTGTCATATGTTACGCGTTCGAATGACGTAACTTGTAACGGAAACACAAGCGTCATTCGTGTGACGTGGCAGGTTGGGGGGCGATCTGTTAAAAGCGAAATCTCGCAGAATAAAGTAAACGGGCGGCAGGCTCCGTAACGCGGCAGCTGCCGGCCGTTTCGCGTTTTTCGATGCGTGCGCGTTTTTAACGCGTGGCCAATTTTCACGTGGCGCTTTTCGCAAATGGAGGGAATAGAGAGCCCCGGCGGCGTGTGCGTGTGCGTGTACGCGCGCACGTCGAACCATTCGGAAACGTAACGCTTCACAACTGTTTCCGCCCCCACTCCCGGCCGGAAGTCCCGTTTCATTCATGGATCGGTCACAATGGTGGTTTTACGCGGCTATTGAGGACGCCTGCCTCCCGCCACGCCCCTTCTAGCTTCCCTTGCTCCCCGCCGATTCACGTCCTCTCTTCTTCTCTATCTCTCTTTGCCCTCCGTTTTCAGTATTCTTCTATCCTCTGCGCTCTCTCTCTCTCTCTCTCTCTCACACCCTCGCCCCCCACGTGTATCCCTTCCTTCCTCCTACGTCCGTATTACCGCTCGTAAAGTACGCGGAACGTTGAATATACAACAGTTCGCGGTAATCATAAAAAATTTCACCGACGGCGCAAAGCGCAGAACTAATTTGAAAGTTTAAGTTTTTCGCGCGAAACTCGCGATCGCGATTACGCGTCTCGGATGTTATTATGCAATTTCGGCCTGCATGACGAACGCGCGCGATGAGATCGCGCGAACGTGCCGTATCGATCGATCGTTCGTTCCGAGATACCGTCCTCTCTTCGGGGAATTTCACCGGGTCGCGATATTCGGTCGTAATTTTTCGTGATCCACTTTTCCCCTTCCGCCGCGTCAAGATTAGGAACGGACCATTCCCGCGGACGGATAAATAAACGCGCCTCCGGAAAGTACGGCGAGAAATGTTGTTCCTTGCGCCTACGATATACACTGCCGGCCAAAAGTTCGAGACCACATATGAAATTTAAAAATATTTCAGTGAAACGCTACTTAATAATCCGATTCGCATTCAATATTTTTTCTTAATTTGAAAATAAATAGGTATTATATTTGGCAAAATTGTGGTTAATATAGCATTGTTTAATTTCAAGAAAATGGACTACGGTCATAAAGTGTTTCTTCTACAAATATGATGAATTTAAGTTATAAACTAAACAAATAAACTTAACTTATAATAAACTTGTAGCTAAATTACCTACATTAATAAAAAACATTAATAAAAAAACACATACATTAACAAAACACATACATTAACAAAACACTTACATTAATAAAAAAAGTGATTAAATGTAAAGATGATTACTGGACAGAAAAAGTGTCTAATTCTCTTTAATAATTTTCATTTTGTAAAAAATATTTTTTGTAAAACTGTCAAACGTTTTATATTATTTTTTATTTCATTATAAAACTATGAATAAAATAATAAAAATATGTTACATTATAATGCATAAGAGTTTGATTTCATTTCATATAATAGACATTTTTAATTGAATTAAGAATAAGACCGTGATATTAAACAAATATAAGTAAGAGAAAATGCCATTTACGGTCGCTTCATGTAAGGACTGTGTTTCAAGACCGACGAATATGCGGCGCGCAGTTCGCATGAGTAGGAATATTCACAAAAATAATTATTATTAGGCACCAAGAACCGCCGCGACCGTAAATGGCATTTTCTCTTACTTATATTTTTAATTGAGTAAAAATCTCAAACTTTTGGCCGACAGTGTAAATGAAGCAAATCCCCTGAGCTGAAAGTAGAAGCGAAAATATTTGTTGAAATTAACGGCGTGAAGCAACATGTTTCCTAGTTTTATAATTTTCTATCATGAGCATTTATTTGCATTTAAAAGTACTCCTTATCTCGCAATATTTATCGCCGCCAGAATAAATAACCGAGCCAACACGTAATCCAATGATGACGTATAATTTGTACATCGCGCCGCGCGTATATCTTTTCACAGATTTTATACAGCTTCTTGCTTACATAGGCGCGAAAGTTGATCTTCAAATGGAAAAAATACTCCGATAAAAAAATACGTATGTTTGAAGTTAAAAGCAAACGTTTGCTCTCGCCCCATTTTATTCGTGATTTCGTGTTCCCCCCCCCCCTTCGTATCTTCCCTCAGAGGCATTTTCCCCGGGCGTTGAAAAGCAAGAGCGCTTGCTCCATGAGCCGACGTGTCGGCGGATCAGCGGCTTCGGGAGAATCATCGTGGGAACAAGATACTTCCGGAACTGATTCCACGAACCAAACGGTAACGACGACTTCCGCTTGCCTACCAAAGCACAGGAAGGTGCTTGAAGCACGACGACGATAGAAGAGGCCCGCGGAAAGGGGAAGGAGAAGCGGGATGGGAAGCAGAGAGGGACGGGGGGGAAGGGAGAGAAAGAATGAAGATGAGACGTCGGTTTGTACGAAGAATAGGCACCGGTACCGTTTCTCACAGGGAAAGAAGAAGAAGAAGCCAACGAAACGTCCGTCTTAATTAACGATCGCAACAGTCTTTACACACATTTCCACGAGAATAATGTAACGGCGACGGAGTAATTGAAACTTAATCCTGCTCGGTCCCGCTTTAGTCCTTCATTAATCCCTTCCGCGCACCCGACACGCGCGTATATGGAATTTCTATTTCCGACTCATCTAAGTTACATGGAATTTTTATGGCTTATCCATCTAATTTGGATTTTTTCTAACTAATATATTTGTAGAATTAAATTTCAAACATCTGCTTCTATTTCTGCTCCAGCGTTGTCTATTATTATTTCTTCACGGTACATTTGAACACCTGCAATCGCTTTAATATTTTAATATTCGTTCTACTCTAAATATTCGAAGAGATGCGTCCTGTACGTTAATTCTCCCGTCAGCTCGTTTGGAGCCCGCGGCACGAAAACGCGGTTTGTAATTAATAATAATCGCCCAAGTAAAGAACTGTTTGCACGTGCGAGCATTAGAACGAAGTATCTGAGCGAACGCGGGGCCGAACTCGTCCCGTAGTCGATATCCTCGCCTGAAGGAGGAAGACGAAAAAGGAAGAAGAGTGGCAAGTGGAGGGAGAAGGGAAAGGGAGACGCGGAGGGGAAAAAGGTAGCGAGCTTCTACGAAGGCCGGAAGCCGACGGCGGACGAGCGATCGCCGCCGGATGTTCATCTTCCTTTTTCGATCTAGGTCTCGCATACTAAGTCGAATTTGCGTCAAGGCGAAAACGCGCCTCTTAGTTTCGCGCTGTCTAGCGCGAGTGAAGTAATATACAATTCAACAGGCTGATTATAAGCTCGCCGAGTTTAAAACTCGATCGACTGTACCTGCCGCGATGTCTAACGTTCGATTATAACAAATTTAATACGAAATTGTAATTGGATTTTAATTACTATGTGTTGGAAAAAACCGAATTAAAGTTACTTAATGCACAATTGTGTATAACGATGTATAATAAACTATCGCTAGACAAGAATCTGATGATATTCATTTTTTCCCGACTTACAATGTTCCATTTCGAAAATCCTTCCTTCGAGTCACGATCGTACCATAATTCCTTTCTGCGTTCAATTAGGAAATAGATTGATAAATTAGCGATTAGTGTACTTACCTTGCTGACGAGGAAGTCCTTCGCTTCGAAATGACGACCGAACATCTTGGGCGCTTCTCCCGGTACGGGCTCGATTTTTATGCAGACCTCCTGGCCTTTCCTAGCCGATTCCACGGACTTATGGTTGTATTCTACACTCGTTACCATTCCCAAGTCAACGAACTGAAACGATAGATTAACATATTAATCAATTAGAGAAATAGCATGTGATATATTTTGCAACAAACAGGAACGCGACGTGCGCAATGATCGAATGATAATAAGCATCCACGTGTTACATTTATTCGACGCGACACAAATACACTTTACCCACGCAAATATCTAATTCATTCATTAGAATACATTATACGCTTGGAAGACAAACTCCGCAGAATTTCAAACACCAAAGAATCGTTTCACTAATATCTTTTTGATATCTCTGGTGAAAAATTTTCTTAGAATTCTTCATATAATTTTTCAGAATTTCTATATAAATTTTATTACTTCTTTTAGAAAATTTCAGATTTTTTATACAAATTGGAATACCTTCTAGAAATTTTTAGAAAATGTGAAAAGATATAAGAAAGCCTACATCTTTTCTAAAATTCTTTATCCATGTAAACTCTGAAATATTTTAAGATTTCTCATTCCATAATTTCCGAAGAGTACTTATAAAATCTGAAGAAGTTTAATGTATTTTTTAGAAACCTTTATAAATTTAAAATATAAAAAATTGTTAAAAATATTATAAAATATGAGAATTGTTTCGCCAGGATTGATGCAGACACGCTTATTTTCAGATTTACGATCTCAGCGAAACGCGATGAAAGTCGAAAAGAGATCGAGGGATCTGCCCGCCGCAGCTCCCTCTCGTCCACGTAGTAACGCGACACGGCGTTCGTTCGCGTCTGCGTTCGCTTGATTTAGCGTCGTAGCGGATAATGCCCGAACGCGATTTAACGGCGAGACAGGTCCTATCCCGCGGGGCGAAGCTTTGGCATTAGTAGCGCGACTTTCTGCGGCTCTTCTTTTTTTCTTTTTTTTTTTCTTTATTCGCGCCATCGATCGTCAGTGTCTGGTCGCGTGGGTATAACTCCGCCTAGGCACACCTTTACCGCGACCGGAAGTCGAGACGGCCGAGTATACCTGAACGGCACAGTCGGGCCGAGCCGAGCCGAGCTATGCCGTGCCGGGAGAGCCGAGCCTGTCTCGCAAGAGAGTCGAGTCCGAGACGTGGGTACGCATTTTCGTCGTGAATACCGGCGAGAATCGGTGAACCAAGTAGGCAGGCAGGCAGGCAGGCAGGCAGGCAGATACCCGCATATACGTAGGCCGGCACGCAGTAGGCTGGCCGGTCGTAGACAGATCCACCGGGTGTTCGCGAATATCTCGTGTCGCGAACGACGAAAAGTCGGACTGATTGGACAGTCGCCGGACTTCCGGTCGAGATTTCAACCTCGATTATTCCGCGCTGTCACGGCAACGCGCGAGGTATTCGAAAGAAATATCTAGGAGACTGCCGTCTCTTGTTTCTTTTTTCTCTCTGTCTCTCTTTCTCTCTTCGCCTCTCGTCGGAAATGCCATTATTAACTAGCAACACTCCAGCTTGACTGTAATTTCGATCGTGCAAATTAGATATTGCAATCGTAAACACGAGCGCAATCCATCGCGCAAGTTACGTTTTATGGAAAAAGGGAGAAGAAAACGGGGAGTTTTCTCCGGGGAGTTGATTCTCGAGCTTTTATATCCACTCTTTTACGATCCGACATCTACTTTGCGCGGCAGTCTAAAGTTTATGAAAAATAAAAGCTTACTTTTGGGATAAACCTGTGGAAGAATTACGAATTCGCCGTAAAGGAAAAAACTATCATAAAATTAGAATATGATAATACCCGTAAAAGGCGCCATTTCTGCCGGCAGCGAACGCCGTTAGATGGCTGCAGACCGTGGGGTTTATTGAATCTCGGGACACGCTGTATAACGGTGTATACAGGCGAAAAAGCCCCGACACACCTGCGGCCGCGGGAGCGCAAAAGTGGGCGACAAACCCGGACGCGGTCGCGTCCAGGATTTGCAAGAGCGCCCAGCCGGCCGCGGTTAAAAAAGATCCGCGGCTTTTGCAGCAATGCCACTGGTCTCTCTTTCCGTGGGTGCATCGGGGATGCGCGCGTAATTGCACCGCACGATCAGGAATCTATAATCGCGCGACGTCAACCGTCAAAGACAGAAACCGTGCAGGGTTCTGCGTTTGAAACGCGATAAATCTATACGTTCCCGCTCTCGAGTTGCGAAAAACGCAGGAAACGCATCCGCGTGCAGTAAGGCAGTATCGAATAATCTTAGGAAAATGCGGCACGCACGTTGCGAAAGAAGAAAAAAGTATATTCGTTGAGGAGCGAGCAGCGAGGATGCGAAAGAGAGATGACATCGATTTATCTCGCACAGTAGACCGCGAGAGGTAAGGCCTTGGCTCCATTATCTCTCTATATGCTGCTTCAATATTTGTCTCGTATCCAAACTGCGTTAATTACGTATGTACCGAAGGCGTTATGGCATTGGGAGGAAGCTACTCTGCGAACGCGATTTGGTTTGTAAGATATTAATCCTTTTGCTACGGCGGACTTGAGACCAAAAGCGCTCACAGTATACGGGACGAAACAATTACTATTCAACGATGCCATATGAAACGCTCTATATAACAAATTGTATGGGCGTATATATACACGGAAAGAATGGTTTTGCTGAAATATCTAAAAATTTGGCCAGATACAGATCTGAAAGTAATTTTGTTGAGCCATCAAAATAATTATGTAGGACGCCCAAAATAGTTGCTAGAATATCAAATTTTTGCAGCATTATTATCATGTTTGAGTGTCCTACATAGTTATTTTTGATGATCTAACAAAATTATTTTCAGATCTGTATCTGGCCAAATTTTTAGATATTTCAGCAAAACCGTTCTTTCCGTGTACGGAAAAAACGGTTTTAAAGTATCTAAAAATTTAACCAGACACAGATCTGAAAATAATTTTATTGGAGCATCAAAATAATTATGTAGGACGCTCTCAAACTGGTTGCTAGAATCTCACCATTTTTGCAGCAATATCAATATGCGCTTGACCTACATAATTATTTTGATGGTCCAACGAAATTATTTTCAGATCTATATCTGATTAAATTTTTAGGTACTTCAGCAAAATCGTTCTTTCCATATATACGCTCTTCATAAATAAGAACCCATTTTCAGAGGACGTATATATACGCCTTCCGTACATAACTGACCAGTTTTAGAGAGCGTATATATACGTCCTTCGTAGCGAAAGGGTTAAGAAGCATAATATGAAGATAATGATAAGCAGAAAGCTCATCTCGACAGCTTATTTCTTTCCTCGATTGTGGCCAAAAACAGAGATAACCAGCTCGAACAAAGCATGTTGAAAACTGATATAAATCGTGAGTCGCGACGCATATGTATACGGCGAGCTACGTTATCGTTGGGTGGACAATGACCGGTCGAATATGCCCGCCCGTGTGTCCCGAAACCCACGCCAAGAGAATAATACCTGGCTGGACGCTCAAGCCACCCGGTATCCCCGCCTAGCCGATGACCAATAACTGAGGCATTGCTTCTCAACCCTTTCTTCAGCGACGGAACGCTGCGACTACCAACCTCGCGAGATAACGATAATGAAACGTGCGTGCCAGCTACCTTCAGTTTTCCTATGGTTCTATTATTTTAATTTCAAGCAAAATTCGAGTTATTTTATGATAGTGAGAAATTAAAAAATTATATATATATATATGTATATACATATTAAAAAGAAATGTAAAACAATCATTGCTGAAAAGTATAAAATGCTAATCTACGTCTTAGATTATTCTTAGAATAATCCATATATTTTCCATTCTAGTTTTTTTACGATGGTAAAAAGTTAAAAAATTACATATGCATATTAAAAAGAAATGTAAAACAATCATCGCTGAAAAGTATAAAATACCAATCTACGTCTTAGATTATTCTTAGGAGCCATATATGTAATATACAGATCCAAGTTCCGTTTCTCGATCCTGTCAAGCTTAAACGGATAATCCAGAATCTGTTATTTACCACACGCGGCAGGTGGTCCCGCGCGGCGCGTACCTTCCTCCTTCTACCCTTTCTCAAATTATATTTTAGTGCGATAATTACATGCGCGGTGCCAAGGAACGAAAAATGCAATACGCGTCATACGGGGAATATTGTGCGTGTCGGAGTTAATCAGCTCAGACGCGAAAAGAAAAGAAAAAAAGATACGATCGTCCGTTCCACTCCCCCCCGCGCCACCCCCCTCCCTGTCTCTTATACACATCTAGATGTGTATAAGAGACAGGTGCCAAGGAACGAAAAATGCAATACGCGTCATACGGGGAATATTGTGCGTGTCGGAGTTAATCAGCTCAGACGCGAAAAGAAAAGAAAAAAAGATACGATCGTCCGTTCCACTCCCCCCCGCGCCACCCCCCTCCCGCGTGCCCGTGCATGTGTTCCACGATACGCTCCTCCATGGCCGGCGTACTTTTATGGCGTACCCCCGTCGTCAAATTCTCGACACTCCGCCGCGACCGAAAGGAATTACCATATAGGTGCACGTGTGCAGGCGGGCAAACGAACCTTGTTCGTCCTCCGCCTCGACCTTCTCCGCCCTTTCTTCCAACCTATCGCGCCGCGCGCCTTCAATCCTCTCTGGGCCCCGTTCTCTCAACCGCTCGAGGTTTTAAGATAAAGTTCGGGACTCTCGAAGGACCAACCGCTAATTTCGTACGTCCCCCTCGCCCCCTCCCGCCCACCTCGTCCGACCGTTTCCCTTCTCCCCCCTTCACCCCCTGCGTTCTCTCTCTCCCCCCCCTCTCTCTCTCTCGTCTCACAAATGTATAACATTACGCGACGTATTTTACGACTGACGTTGCCTCCATCGTTTTTGTCACGTACTAGGAATTTCGGAAGTCTCGAGGTCGAGCCTCCGCGGCTTGAGGTTTCATCTGCGACAGGTAGGCCTCGGTGATTCGAACAAGGGATTTCTTTATGAAGAGATATCACCACAGTAGGGAAAAGGAGAAAATAATATCTACGATTTAAAAGCGACGATTTTAGTCGCGGTATTTAAGTAATTCTCGACCCAGCGCGCATTAGACGCTGTCGTCTCTTTCTTCCGAGAAGGGGGATTATCCCGAGCGGCGTGGAGAGCCGCGGGACGGGGGGCCCTAACAGCTTTGCAGCTTAAAAGTCTGGTCACCACCTTGGGCATAGCCCGGCCCTCATCTTCTGAAATTACGGAAGCCATTACGGAGCGTTATCGGCGCGCTTTACCTTTTACGACTAACGTGTCAATACGGTGCGAGAGCAGAGGCGAGAGCGATATATAGTCTCGCTCTCTCGAACGCGATCGGGCCCGGTTACGCGTGGGCCCGCGCGTATGTACTGTCCACTTTAGATTTATCTCGTTCTAAGTGTCCGAGAGACACGAGGATCTCTCGCGTTGCACCACGTGGGCGGAGAAGAGACCCGCGGGGTCGGCCAGGTTGACGGCGAGGAGGACCAAACGGAAAAGCGTGCACATACACACACACACACACACACACACACACAC
>NJRQ01000580.1:80928-115679 GCA_003063805.1 Aphaenogaster ashmeadi
CTGCAGTTTCTCCGATAAGTTCTCGCCACGCCGTTCGGCGTTTATTGCGCTTATTGACACGTTTGCAGTATTCGTGCACTCGATGCCAATAACCCGAATTTAAAAAATTAGCAATATATATATACATATATAATATTAATACTTTGATAACTATATATATATAAATAAAATAAAAAGGGCTAATGAGAGTCAGTGCGGTTCTAGGAGCACAAAGTATTGTGTAATTCTCATTTATGCATGCGAATTCAAATTTATGCATGTAATTTTACTAAGAATTACACAATATTTTGTGCTCCTAGAACCGCACTGACTCTCATTAGCCCTTTTTATTTTATTTATTGGTTTTAAACTGAGAGTCCTTCTTTAATTTATTATATATATATTAACAACTTGCACACCTTGAATAACTTCTAAATTGTGTTTTATAAAAAATTATTATATTCAAAAGTTGCATAGTTTAGTAGACTTAACGATTTTGCATTAGCTAATATAAATCTCTCATTAAGATAAAATCCTGAAAGAGAAGAGAATTTCAGCGCATAGGTCACAAAATCGTATACACGTGGAAAGAATAGTTTTACTGAAGTATCTAAAAATTTAACCAGATACAGTTCTGAAATTAATGATGTTGGACCATCGAAATAATTATATAGGATGCTGGGTGAAAAGAATGTCCAAACTTTTGCAGCATTATGTCTAAAAGCGTCCTACATAATTATTTTGATGATCCAATAAAATTATTTTGTGTTTGATTAAATTTTTAGACACTTCAGCAGAATCGTTGCAGATATTATACTTTTCTATTATTCACGCGGTTAATATCTCGGTTCGCTGCTACAGTCATAATACAATGCAAGCCACGGTGCGGGGTCAAGGACCCCGAGCGTAAAATGCGCGGGCCCCGCCCTAAGGACGGTTCGCGAAAAGTAAAACAAAGAGAAAAAGGATTCCCCATAAATTTGAATCGCGGATGCCGATGGAGGGGAGCAGCTGCCCGCGAACAGCCTAGAGATCACCTGAAGTGAAAAGGGAAGAAAGGAGTTCCTAGAAAGAAGTATAGCGAGCCTCGACCTTGGCACTAAGCGCGCGAGCGCGCGCACGTATTCGCGCGCCATTTGAAGGCCGATCCTTTCTCGGCGTGAAATGGGAATCCGCAGATAGGTGCAACTGCGGCGAGATGCCTGGCCGAAGGCTCGCTTCGTTCCGCGAAAACCACGCTAGACTACGTAAGTTGCACCTGCGTGCGTCACGTCATGCTCAACCGTGTACCGTAAGTTTCACGATGGCGAAAGAGAATGAGAGAAGAGAGAGAAGAGAGAGAAAGAGAGAGAGAGAGAGAGAGAGAGAGATACCAAGATCCAAGATCCGCGAGATGCTGCGAGATCCCGAGATCCATGAGACTGAGACACGGCGTGATTATTTATTCCGCGAGTACGAGATTTACACGCGCGACTCTCTCGCAGCCCGACTCGCGGTGGGTGCGTAACGGTACGTAGCGTTACAAGATGCACGTGGTGAAGGAATATTGACACACATACGGAAGGTGGAGCACCCTCGGGATACTTCTGCGTATAGGAATTCGCCTCCGCGAGTGTAATGTTTGCGCTTTTGAAAGTTAAAAGTATGCAACGCTACATGGATGCTATCAAGATCCACGCGAAAGGCCACCGAGGACATTTAGGAAATGAGCATTTCGAGAAAAAATTTTGTTAGAATTATTCTTGCATACATTATATCCAAGTATCTCTCATCTTGTCATCTATCGTATAAAGGCATATTGACGTAATGCAGTGACCCCCAACCTTTTCGACCTTGCTTTTGCATATCGGAGTCACTATCACGCGAAATATTTAACGTTTCCCTATTTGACTGGGTAATATTTTTTTGTCAATTATCATACAAGTACTGTTATATATTCATTGTAGATTCTATCGTACAGGAAACCAGATGGTGTAAAAAGAATATCCGTGTTGCGGATTTGCATTTTTTTTAGATGCTTCCGGGAATGTCGAAGTTATAGTCGCAGATACGACATTTACATGTAGTCTTCGCCGGTTGACTATAAGACGTACTCCATTGTAATCTCACTATCGTTATCTGTTCGCGTGGGTTTCATGCATCGCCGTGAATATTGATGCAACAGAACGCGCGACCTTCCATGTTCCCGGGGCGGTGCCTCCGCATATCGGAATTATTTTCGCGGGTTCGCGATATTTACATGAGGCTTTCGCGGCCCGACTATAGCGTGCGTGTACGCGGCCGCATTTACCGCGGGTGCGTGCGAGGATAGACGGAAGACGAGGGGGAGGAGCCGTTCTTGGCATACTAGATAGCAGACGTGGCGTGTCGCGGCGCGGTGCGATGCGTCTCGACGGGAGCGAGGGAGCGAGCGAGCGGGCTCACGCGCGCGCGAGACGGGAACCGGAAGTCTATTTTCGTGGCCCGCACCAATTTAGAAGGCTTTATAGTTGGTGCGACGGGAGTTAGCGGCTCTAACGGCCTCACCGCGTGCGTCGTCGGCGCTTTTGGACGCCGTTAATCGAGATTCGCGCCGCGTCCTCCTCGTCTTCCGCGAGCACTCGCGGCTCGAAATTTCGCCGCGAAGCGGCGGGGAACTCGAAAGTCGAGTCGGGACGACCGGTAATCGGCGATAGAGATGCGTTTACTGTAGTCCTAAGAGAGCCCTCCGAGGACGAACGATATGTATAAACAAGAAGTAACAAGAAAAGCTACTAAATTATATTAAATAAAGTCACGGTTCTAAAAATCAAAGATACGGATAAAATTTCACTGAAACGTGACGGTATAGTAAAATAGTACGATCGCACGAGGTATCTCGGATGCGACGTCTCGAGTTTTGGAAATATCAATGACGAAGCCGCGAGATGAAAGAAGAACCTTCGAGATATTCGAAGATCGCACGTCATTTCCCGGAAATAATATTGCATACTGGTTTCCGTGGGTAATTTTGTTGAAAATGTTCCGCGAACTTTCTCGGAATATAACGGGCGGACTTGGGACTAGACGAGTGTCTCGCCCCCGGGGTTGAAGGCCCGCTCGCGTGTGCTATTTAACGTTCTACGAACGTAAGCGTGTTCCCCACGTGTGCCGGAGCTGTTTACTCCTTTTCCGCCGCGACGTTTTTTTTTATCGTCGTTGGCAGAATTAATCGCAAGCTCGGGTAAAACGATCCCGCCGACATTGGAAACCTCGTATCCGGCCGGACGTTTCCCTCTTCCTCTTCCTTCCCGTTCCCGCTTCCGTTCTACTAGCCGCTCGTTCTTCTAATTCTCCCCCTTATAACACGATGCCAAATGACAATTTTTGCGTTGACGAAACAATATTTAGAAACAATTATTCTTTCGCAAAAATATAAAAAGTCATTATTAATATTGCGTTCTTTTTCAATTTATATCAACTTTCAAATCGGAAAAATATTATCTTTCATCGATTTGTCATTCCTAAAATTTCTACGAGATTTTTATTTTCAAAATCCTTTATTACTATAAAAAAATTAAAATTGTATATACCTTGATTTTTTGGCTGAAAGAAAATCCACTTCAAACGGACCAACAAATCTGCCATTGAGATATAACGCGGTAGAAGTTAATCGGTAATTCATTTCGAGGACAGTGATCGAAAATTTGTTCACGCCGGGCAAAATTCAGGCGGAATGAGATAGAGAACGACGGACAGAGGCGATATTTAGAGCGGGATAAACAGGGAGGAAGAGCGAAGTTCAAAAATGAGGGACGCCACACAGGCTGCTGATGCAGCACGATAGAGCACAAATGCGTTCGCGGCGCTCACTCACCAACCACATCCCGTCTTTCGGTCTTCCGGCCCTGTCAGTAGCTTTCGTGGAAACGCCTCTGGCTTCCTTCCGGCCGTTTATCACTCGTTAGACGGAAGGGCGGACGGGCGAGCGGTGCCGAACCCTCTCGACGTTCCGAATGCGGACGCGGGACGTTCGTCCTTTCACAAGGATGCGCTCGGTCCCTCGTATAATAGTAGTAGTGAGCGTGGTATGGTGTATAAATGCTAAGAATAAGCGACACGGTATCCTTTGGTATGCGACCGGCTCTTTTGAAGCTCGGGACAGTCCTTCGGGGTTAACTCGACACATCCGGTTCCGATCGGCGTTGTCGAAATTATATGGGATACACGAGAAAATATTCACGATGACAAAATTCCGATTTTACGATGTGTGTGTGTGTGCTTCCCTCATATGTTTTAGTTTCTTTTAAGTTTCCTAATATATAAGTTTCTTTTAAGTTTCACATATTGACTTCATTATCATTTCCGTTTTCATGCTCCTTTTTGTTAATGATTGTGAAGATGTATTAATCGTATCTAGGTTCTGCGTTTTCGAAAGAATACCCATCGTTTATCTGACCTAACTTCTACAGAAGTGGGCAGAACTATAATAACTTTATCATGATTCAAGAAAGATTTAGATAATACCTTGATAAATAATTAACAGGTGTCGCATTGTCCATTAATCTGTTTCTTTTGCTCCCCAAAATGATACGAAATTTCTTTAAAAATATTAACAAATAAGGATATTATTACTGCAAAGCCAAAATAAGGACATGTATTTTTCGGACAATATTATAACAACTCTTCTTGAAAGTTGTTACAGTTTTATCCACTACTGTATTCTACGAGCTTTTAAATCCGCTAAATACTTTTATATAAGATAATAGAGAACTAAGCGACGATATCTAAGGAAGACTTCGTTAAAAGTTTCGCTTCTTCGTAAAAATCGGAGGGCGATCCGATTGATTTTTCGTGGTGCCGCGTCTCGCGTGCTTTCCTACTCCTCGGACCCCGTTTCGCGGAGTCGGGAAGGATAATTTTCGCGTAGGAGCTCCCTCGTACTCGAGAGAATAACAGCCGCGTGCATTGCGGGCAATTGCGAAACGTCGCGGTCTGAATACCTCTCAATAGAGAGATATTCCTCTCCGGCTTGAAATTCCTATCCGCCGCGAATTTGCACGCGCGCATGCCACAGCGTGTGCGCCAAGGAAAAGGAAGAGGAAACAGTGGGCAGCGGGAGGAAGGGGGGGGCGAGGGACGGGACGGGAGAGAAAGGAAGAACGGCTCTATGTACGAGCGCCTTTCCGCCGGAAGAGGACTCGCGCACCGGAGCGTTTCTAGTTCCTGTCGCTCGCCCACGAGCTGAACATAATTCCAAGTGAAATCGCTCTCTAAGCCGCTCAGGTCCTTTCTTGACATTTCTGATTGCCCGCGAAAGGTATCGCGATAGCGGACGTATCTCTCAACATTGTCGACCCAGAAATAATATTTAAGATACTTAAACGCTTTCTAGACGATTAAACAAGAAGTGATTTCGACAAATTCGGTGTGTTTAGAGGACTTTATCTCGGTATATGAACTTTGTCTCCCTCTGTCTATCTATCTCTCTCTCTCTCTCTCCCTTCATAAAATGAAATGTTATGAAACGTCGCACCAGAGATTGAGAATCGGGCGAGCGCGAGCTCGATGCGACGTATGTCGATCGTGTTTCTCGTGCCACGATAGCGTGTTGTTGAACTTGCTACGATAAAGGGCCTCCGCCTCATTCTCGCTCTTTATCTTCCGCCCTGCCTCACGCTCGCTCCTTCCCCTTTTTCCTCTTCGCCCCAGTCGCTCGCTCACTCCGCTCGCTCCTCCTCGAGCTTCCAACTTTCGCTTTATGGGGACGACAAGCGAGAACGCGCCACAACGCCCCGTTCAGCTCCGATTTTGACCCATTTTCCATTTAATTCTAATTAAATTTAAATTTTACTTTACGTCTCAAATTTTATTATTTTATTTTTATTTTACGTCTTAAACGATGATTTTATGTAAATTGAGAGAAAAAAATTGTTGGAATAACAATAATCTCACTATATTTTATAGTGAGTTTTGGCCTCAAACATATTTTTATAGTTCATTTAAACATGCGAAATATAGCAGAGTAAACAGAAATTTATAGTCATCATATTTGCTTTTTTATTATTACCATGTGTATAGTAAAGCATGCTAAGTTACCTGTACCAATATTTGACAAATATTCCAATTGTATTGACTATATAAAATGGCTCTTACCCATTCCATATATTCTATCTTACTATATTTTTACTTCAAATGATTATAATTATTGGTAAAAATTTTACATGGGTCACTTATACTATGCTTATATCGTAATTGTCACCAACATAAATGGTAACACTTACTATAAAAATGATATTCCTAACTAATAATCATTTACTATGTCATTATAGTTCCAAGTATCATACATTTTTCTCTCAGTGTACTGATTAATATCTTGAAATTTCATATAATGCTTTACAAAATCATAATGTTTATCGTTACTAAATGTATACATTTTTTAAACACACAAAATATGTGTATCTATAAAAATACATTTTAAAAAACGAATCCGAAGATCGTAAGAGAATCTATAATTTCAATCGACTCTTGAGATCCCCCTTACACGAAAAACCGGAGCTTAACGAGCGGACGTATTCTGTCTGGCTCTACGTAAATGACTGATAAAGAACGCCTATTTCGTGAGCGCTCTATTATACGCCAGCAGACGGTCCGCTCGCGTCGCTTAGCTGATAAAGAGGCAGAAGAAAACGGAGAAGAGTTGTCGCGCGATACGTGCAGCTGGAGCGAAGACCGCGACGAGGAAGAAGAAGATGACGAAGAAGAAGATGCTTTACGCAGCGGAGGTTATTTCCGCCAGGACCATCCAATCGTGAAACGCGCCGAGATCTACTCTCGGGGCGAGCAGAGAGAAGAGAGAGAGAGAGAGAGAAAGAGAGAGAGAAAATCAAAAGCGCGGCACGCTATCGCGACTCTCGGGTCATCGGGCCGAGCAGAATCCGCCACCGAATGAGCCGACGGATGTGTTCGGACGGATGGACGGTATGATCGGGCTGCCGGCGGAAAGAGCGGAAAATGGATAACGGAGGGGGACAAAAAAAAAGGAAACGCCGCAAGAAAACGGCAGGCCGAAAGAATCCGCCGGATTTCCGCTCGCCGTTAAAAGCCGCCTATCGAGACCGGCGCGATTGCGCAACGCCCGGTACTATGTGTCCCTCTGTGTGTTTCTACGTATGTGTCGTGTGTGCGTCGCGCGCGCGCGGGTACGATAACGCACGATGGAAGTCGCGAGAGGGGAAGCGGATAGATGAATAGATAGGTTCCATGTGAGCTCTCCAAAGCGGTCTCTCTCCGGGCTCTCTCGCGGCGCCACGGGACGGCAGAATAAATTCTAAGAGTATATATATTAAAGAGTATATCAATTTGAAGATATACATATACATACATATACATATATATATATATATATATATATATATATATATATATATATATATCTGTACTTTAGAGATAAATAGGTAATCGTATATCCATTTATTATAAATTTAGAGAAAACAGTTTAAAGTTTCAAATAGGGAAAAAGTGTATTTTTTTAGATATAAAATAAAAGTAAAAAGTAAAATATAAAGTATAAACTAAAGTATAAAATATAAAATAAGTATAAAGTAAATATAAAGTAAATATAAAGTATTAACTCAATTTTGACAAAAAGTGGACATACGATCTTTTACCTCTGACAATGAAGTACAGATATGTATATATATATATATATTATTCACGGGAAGAATGATTTGCTGAAGTATCGAAAAATTTAGCTAGATATAGATCTGAAAATAATTATACTAATACTAATATACTAAGTATATAATAATTAGTAAATTAGTATATCAGTATATCTACTAATACTAATATACTAATGTACTATATAATTTGTATATTAGTATTAGTATACTGATATACTAATTTACTAATTATTATATAATTAGTGTATTAGTATTAGTATAATTATATAATAATTAGTATATTAGTATATCAATATTAGTATATATTATATAATTATACTAATACTATTATACTAAAAATTATAATAATTATAATTTGGACCATTAATTATGTAGGACGTTCGAGCATGATGATAATGTTGGCAAAAAGTTTTGACATTCTAACAACCACATAGCTTGAGCGTTCTATATAATTATTTTCAGATCTGTGTTTACGTAAATTTTTAGATACTTCAGCAAAACCGTTCTTTCCATGTGTGTGTACACTATCATTCATAAGTTCTCGGACACTTTTAAAAATAAAATAAGACACTTTGGCAATATAATTACAATAATTTGATCTTTTAATAAAGATCCAATTATAAAAATAAATAAATAAAAATAATTATGCAAGAATATATGTTTTATTTTATTTTTGAAAGAGTCCGGAAACTTATAAACGGTAGTGCGGATATACACACACACATATATATATATATATATATATATATATATATATATATAATCGGGACATTATGTAACGACAGTCATTAATGCCGTTATCGATATCGCTCGTTAAATCGTTTACGGGAAAACGCGGCCGCGCCCGTAAATAAACGCGACGCGTGCGACGATTTGCGCTTCGGCTTCGAAATACACGGAAAGAACGGCTTTTGCTCAAGTACCTAAAAATTTAGCCAGATACGGATCTAAAAATAATTACGTTGGACCATCTAAATAATTACATTAAATGTTCAAGCTGGTTGCTAGAACTTTTTGCAGCATTATCAACATGCTTGAGCGTCCTACATAACTATTTTCATGATCCAACGTAATTATTTTCAGATCTGTATCTGACTAAATTTTCAGATACCTCAGCCTTTCAAAACCCCCCATTCTTTTCTCTTACGTCCACAATTATAACTATAAAACGGAAAAGAGGAACGAAGAGACGTTTGTAGCGACAGGAGGCTCGCGACGAGTCACGAACGGCGGACGCGGCGTCATCGCGCGAAATTGGCATGCGAATCTCCGTGCGTGGCTCGAGAGAGAGACAGAAAGAGAGAGAGAGAGAGAGAGAGAGAGAGAGAGAGAGCCCCGTGAGTGCGACCGCCTGTCTCGCCAAATGTATCGGCGTGCCTGAAAACCCGCTCGACGCTTGCGAGCTCACGTTCCGCCGGGATCGTTCTTCCGTCCCACGTTTAAGCCGCGCGCCGTTTCCTTTCGCGGCGCGATATCGGCGCGTGTCCCTCCGACGCTGCATCCGGTCGCCGCGGCCGTTCGACAAAAGGGAGGCCCGGGCGCAAACTGACCTGCGCTAACTGGAGTTTCGTGAGACTCGGCGAACGCGCGGGATAATCGGCCAGATCGTCGTCGGGGTGTACACCCGTCGGCGTCGGCGCGCACCGCGATTGGACGAACACGGGCGGAAGTAACTTTCACGGTAAATCCGGAGTTTTCCGCCGGCCGCTTTGTTTGCGAAGCTGCGCTTCCACGTTATTTTTCTAAAGCCTTTATTCGGCGAGACCGAACACGTGCGATCTCGGGGCATTGTAGTCGAATAATCGGTAACATCAGCCGATTCTGTTTCTTAAGCCCTGCACAAGGTTTCGAGGGAAGGTTTCCAAGTTGTTCCAAAGCCTTACCTTAAAGTCCGTGCCTATCCTAAAGAAAGAAGAGCCCAGAGAGATGAGGTAAAAAAAAAATACCTGAACAGAAGTTTATACAATAAATTGGAATACGTTTCCTCGAAAATGAACATGTTTCCTTCGAAGAGAACCGAGAGTTTGGCTTCTTTCGCTGAACGCATATGGAATTGGAGCAAACTGACAACGAAACAGATTGCTCTTGAATTCAAGTCAAGCCTAAAAAAATATGGAAGTTGTCACGCCGCGCTCGTCTTTCAACACCGGATACGAGCGGTCGAGCCTCTCGGCCATTCGGAATCCGCATGTCGTTCTTCCGAAGGACGCGTTACGCAAAATCGCGGATTCGTTCCCGGGCTTGAGGGAATCAAGCTGGCGCGGGACGAGGAGCGTCCGCCAGAAAACGTTGAGAAATATCGTCGTTGAGAGTCCGGCGACGCGCCGGAGAGTTTTGAACCAAGCCGAACTGAGTCGAGCAGCTCTCTTTCCGAGCTCGATGTCCCGCGGAGAATATCGCGTGGGCCCGGATACGTGGTCGGAGTCGCTTTCTATGCGCAAGGGCCCGGAATGCTCGTCGCCTCCCTTCGCGCGAGAGCGATCGCGCGCAGCTCGCGACTTCCACGAATCTCGGAGCTTACGTGCCGTGTGCCGTGGAAGAGAGGAGATATATTTCTGAACGACGACGGGAAGAAATCGGCGGCATAAATATAATGTATATAATCATTTATGAGTGACGCCTATAAATATACACTATCGTTCATAAGTTCCGGAACACCCTTAAAAATAAAATGAAACGCAAACTCTTGCGTAATTTTATTTTTAATATAATTTGATCTTTTCTAACTACTAAAAAATTAAATTATTAACTATTAAAAGACCAAATTATTGTAATTATGTTGTCAAAGTGTTTTATTTTATTTTTAAGAGTGTTCGGAAACTTATGAACGGTAGTGCAATACACGGAGAAAATTTTATATTAAAAATTACTATGTATGGCAGTAGCCATACGTGGACCATTGCGGGAATTATAAAAATTTTTACTATGTTTTTCACTAATGAGTTTAATAATTATTAATAGAACATAGTAAAATTTTTTATAATTCCAGCAATAGTCCACGGCTACTGCCATACATAGTAATTTTTAATATAAAATGAAATTTTCTCCGTGTACGAATATAATAAATAATAATTGCGCTATTTAAACGCGGAACCACGATATTCTGGTAATTCTTCTAAAATCTTTTTTCTAACGGCTATCTCATTCCTGAATTCCGTTTCACGTTACAACTATCAACAATCTTTCTCATAAGCGATTTTTCATCAAAAGAGGACGCCTTAAGGTTTAATTCTGAATGTTCTGGGCAAATCTTCAGAATCTCGACATCTTCAAGATCACAGACCTTCTTGTTTTCGGACGAACGAATCAGATACGAATCAGAGGAAGGAGTCTGCAGCGAAAGGGCTAAAAAACGTCGCGTGGAGTATCGCCAAGCCGAGCCGAGCTGAGCGAGCCGCGCGGTGACAGAGCTGGCCGCGCGTTAAATCATCGATCGCGGTGCGTGGGTGCGCCACCGCGACGCCGGTGGGAGAATACATTTCGGATTTTTGTCCGTTGGGAATTTGCGTGCCGCTAATGGCATCGCTGACGCCTACGGGGTCCGAGGCTAGGCAACCTGCAACGTTTCGCGCGCGCTACCGCGTAAGGCGAGGCCGGAGAGGCCGGCTACCCACCCGGTTCCTCCTACGGGAAAGAACAGGACGAAGAGAGGAAAGGAGAGAGAGAGAGAGAGAGAAAGAGAGAAAAAAGGACAGAAAAAGAGAGACGGACTCTCTTCGGCCGGTCGGTCGGTCGGATCCACCTACGGGAGCGAGGGAGAGCGGGACCGAGAATGCCGATCGGTCGACCGGCCGGCACGGAGCGGTTTAATATGTCCGCCCGCTCGATCGACGCGATCGATCGGCCAACTGAATCGCCGTATTTCCGCCGAACGAGTTCACCTACGCGCGCGCCGATAGTTCTCGGTTACCGCTCTCCGCTCCGGTCCGCAGGACTGGTCCGGTCGCGACTTCCCCCGTCGATCACCGTGCACAGGTCCTGCACACGCAGGTCTCGGCCCCCGTTTCTCTCTTTCTCTCTCTCTTCCATTCATCCGTTCCGCGCGCGCGGATTCAATTTTCGCCGCGGGCCTTCGGCGTAAATTTCATTAATCTCTCCAGCCACCGCGATTATACGCCCGGCGTGGTTATTTTTGGTGCAACACGCCGCTGACAAGTCGCGCCGGTTTTGCACGCAAAGACTCCCGCCGACGTTCGTATTTTGTTCTCGCGGAGAATGATAGAAATACTCCGGGAGTACTCGCGACACCTTGTTCCCTTAAGTAAAGTCTTTGGTAATTTCTTGTTCATAGATGAGAAAATGATCTGGAATGTTAAGATCCCTAACACACGAGGTTTGTTCGCGTCGCCATGCCCCAACATGCTCCTACTCACTCCAATGCACTCTAATAGGTTGGCGTCACCGGAATGACCGGAATCAACGTATTGGAGTCCATTGAAGTGAATAGGAGCATGTTGGGGCAGGTGACGCGAACAAACCTACTATCATAAAGATGCGCGAAAACACGTTCCTATGTACGTTAACGTCTTATGACTAATAATTAGTGCGGGAAACGGATTCTTTGGTATCGAGAGATGTCACATGACGCTCGCACGGCGTCATGTAGAGATTATCGATCCAGCCGGCGATACATTCATATTCTAATGACGCGAACGACGCGAAGAGGCGTATGTACATCGCGATCCGCGATAGAGTTTCAGGGGTGGAGAGGAGGAAGAAAATGTTAAGTCAACTCACGTCCTTGCTCGGGACGCAGAGCGGCGTTCCTTCCTTGACGATTCCAGCCTCGACCATCACGCCGATCACGATCGGATCCCTTGAGTTGAATACGTACTGAAATACAAACGGGGCCCACGGTTTAAAAAGCCCCGAGGAGTTCGGAGATCGCCGACGCGACGTCGCGCCGACGTAAATCCCGCTTGTTTATCGCGCGTCCGCTTCAACCCTCGCGAGGCGGCCGCGTTCGCGTATAACTCACCTGCGGCAGGATCTTCAGCTTGCACGGAAACACGGCGATGTGCTTGTTCTCGTCCCGCTTGCGCTGCTTCAGCTCCTCCCTGTAATGGGTGAATTTGTCGAACAGGTGGTAAATAATGTCCGCCTGGAAGATCTTGACGCCCAGCGAGTCGGCGAGCTCCTGCGCGTCCCTCTCGATTTTCACGTCGAATGCCAGAATCGTGGCGTACCTGCGGACAAATTAATTAAACGGTGATCGATTAACCTTTTTCGCTACGACGCGCTTGAGACGAAAAGCGCTTGCCGTGTACGAGACGAGATAATTACTATTCAACGGTGCCATACGAAACGCTCTACCGCTTGCAACGCACGAAGTGTTTTCGACGCAAGTTTGCAGTTTCCTTTTTATGAACTTATAAAGAAGGCAAAAATAAATGCAATAAATTATGTACATTGTATGGGCGTATATATATATGCTCTTTATAAATGACTGACCACTTTTAGAGAATGTATATATATATATATATATATATATATATATATATATATATATATGCCCTTCGTAGCGAAAGGGTTAATTATACTCTACCGTTCATAAGTTTTCGGATACTTTTAAAAATAAAATAAAACACTAACACAACTACAATGGCTGCGTTCAGCAGAGAAAACAGCTCAGTGAACGCTCAGTGATTCTTTAATATAATTGGTTCTTGCCTTTAGTTCTTCACTGGATCTATAATAAGTGTAAATACCAATCATATTGAAGAATCACTGAGCTGCTTTCTCTGCTGAACGCAGCCAATAATTTGGTCTTTTGATAGTTAAGTTTGGTGTTTTAATAGTTAAAAAAGATCAAATTATTTTGCCAAAATGAAAGAAATTATGCAAAAATATATTTCATTTTATTTTTAAGAGTATCCGGAAACTTATGAATGGTAGTGTAGTTCGCTACCGGTTGTCCGTTGCTTTTCTCGAAAATTAGAAATATCGGAAAAGCGTAAAATTTTCTTTCATTAGAAATTGTTAAGGAATTTTTAAAAATCGTTAAAACTTTGACTTTTAATTTTTTCGAAATGGGAGGGGGAATCTTATAGATGCATGTTAGCATCATGATTATTAAATTGATTACCAATTTAATATCGTGATATTACTATTCTAGTTTAATTTAAAAATTCTGCGTTTCAAGACCGACATTAATCGGCGCACAATTTGTTGAACTAGAATATTCACACATAAAATATTATTGAGCCAGCTATAACCGGTAGGCCCTTTCTCGATTTTAAATTGTATTATACATATCGCGGTCTTATCCTAATTATTGTTTTGTATACTATAATTTTGTATACTAAAAATTAAAAAAAGAACAAAACTAATATTTGTTCCAGCTCTTTCACGCGAAGGTGACAATTTTACTGTCGAGGTGTACTCACTGGCTATCGTGCTCCAGCATGATGGAAGCTTTCATGACGTCTTTCTTGACGACCGGCCCGATACGAATTCCGGAGTACTGCGAACAAAAACAAAAATATCATTAACGGAGAAAAGAAATTGTTAAACGCAAGAAAGATACCAAACAGCATCGCGAGGCGAGTGCGGTTCGTCATTACGCAAGTCGCTCCGATTTCGCTCGACAGCGTGCAATGTGACTGTCTCTCTCATCTTGGCAACATTATTACATAGTTTCTTGCGTTACGTTATTTCGCACATTGTTACGTAACGCGGGAAGGGGGGGAGGACCAAGTAACGACTGTAACAATCTAACGTCCGGAGACGCGAATCGCACTTGTCATCTCTTTAACGCGAACCAGTTTCTTACGGGCGACCGGTAACTTTTCATCGACGCTGATATTCATCACGCGTGACCACGCGGATGCGCAAAAAGCGCCTCGCAATCCATTTGCTCGGACGAGGAGTACCCGTTCCGAGGATAAACAGGGAAGTCATGAGTAGTCGTTACCGTCAAACAAATGATACATCAAACCTCAGCTTGACTGTAAATAAATAAATAAATAAATAACGCCTCGAAAGAATTATCATCCAGAATGTTTTTTCGACGATGAACAACTTCCATTTTAATGTAAATTAATCGTAGTACACGGAAAGAATGGTTTTGTTGAAATATCTAAAAATTTGGCCGGATACAGATCTGAAAATAATTTTGTTAGACCATCAAAAGTAATTAAGTAGGACGCTGAAAATAATTGCTAGAATATTAAAACGTTTTGCAGCGTTATCGTTATGCTTGAGTGTCCTACTTAGTTACTTTTAATGGTCTAACAAAATTATTTTCAGATCTGTATTTGATTAAATTTTTAGATATTTCAGTAAAATAAACGTTCTTTCCGTGTAAGAATGTAAAATATTAATAATTTGCTTCTCAGTAAATGGTAACGCAGCCGCATCGTCGCCGGCAGGCGACGCGCGTTTCGCAATCCGTTTGGATCGCCTACGCCCAGGCTACCAGCGACCGAATCTCTGGAATCATTGCCACCGAAACGCCACGGATCCCGCGGGTCTCCTCCGTGTGTACGGTGCCGCGCGTGTATATACGACTAGGCAAAAATAACCCGTGACGCATGCATGCCGCCCGGATTCGGCCGGACGGTGCAACGAGACGGGACGCGACACGAGACGCGCGACGCAACACGTTGAAATAAACGCGACGCGACCAATGCAGTCGCAAACAAGCCCATTTCGCGGCTTTACCGAGAAAAGCCGCTCCGCGGTCGCGGCCGCCCCGTAGTCGGGATTAAAGCCGACCGAGGCAGAACGAGCGTGTCGTCGTAACGTTACAGGATACACAAGAAGACGTCCACCGGGAGATATCTTCAGAAATAAATATTCGTCGAAGATCCGTATAAAGATCTTTCGGGTGGATCTGCCAGGCGTTTCGCGCGAATCCCTTAAACCGTGTGCAAATTAATGAGACCTTATTGTATCTCGGTATTTTTACTGTAAATCAATGTGTACAAATTTAATTCTGAAATATTATCTTGGGTATGGATGGCCTTTTATTTGTCAATAAAAGACCACCTCAGCTAGCTAAAAAACTACGTTACATTAATTAAAACTGATTAATATAAATAAATAAAAAATATAAATAGATGATTAAGGCTCACGATTAAAAGAATTAATATAAAAAAAGTAAGCTTATAGGAGCCAACGCAGTTAGTAGCGCGTAATTATTGTTTATTATTTACAACTCAGTCTCTAACGTCGTTCTTAAGAGATCACATTCGTCAACATGATACTCATCACCACTTCTATAATGTTCGATCTTCTGCTTATCTATTTAAAGATAAAAATTTTTATACATTGGACTCTAAATCAGGATGACTTCTTTTTGACTACTCTTTTTTGACTACTCTTATAAATAAGTTTGATTTCTACCGGACTACATGAGTGGAGGATTTATATTTTTGAGTGGAGGATTCGGAATTATATCTAATGACAGTTTTTATATCTTAATTTAATGGTTTATTACACGCACTGAAGAGGACCCAAATCAGGGTTGAAACGTTTGCGATATTATATGTATAGTTCAATTATTGTAAATAATAAACAATAATTACGCGCTACTAACTGCGTTGGCTCCTCTCTCTATAAGCTTGCTTTTTTTATATAAATAAATAAAAACAAAAATGCAGCACGTTTTTAATTCTTTCTTTGGTCATGTTTGTACCTTTTTGATTAATGATCCTGTCAATAACGACCGATATCCTTGTATCTTTAACGATTCCGTCAATAACAACTGATATATGTTACGACATAATTTCACAGTTCAGTAGCACGGTAACGAGATTTCGCGTTATTTTTCACGTAAAAAATAAACATTATCTAATATCGCAATTAAATGTTCTTAATATCCTTTGGGATAAATCTAAAGAAACGATTAATTAGGAGCACGTACGAGTTTATTTCCGATAACTGCCAGATTATATTGCTGCATATTACGCTTCGTCTCAATCATCAGCCTCCTGAGTCCTGATCCTTGCTATGATTACACTCGCGCGTCTGCTTTCCGGTTTCGAAACGGATATCGGTTACTGCCGATGCGGTCAACGTCTATAACACGATACTCGATATACGGGATTAATTGCCGCGTTAAGAGAACCGCGATAGAGTTAAACACACTATAAGTATAGTGTAACTTTCAGATTTTATCTCGCATCGCGCGTTCCTCTTTTACTCCTTATTATTCATTACTCTCCGATACTTGTGCACGTAAACAAGATCATTATAAGTATATATTTAAATATTCATCATAAATATATATTTATAATTATATAACGAGCAGTTTATATATATATATATATATATATATATATATATATATATACAGGGTGATTCATTTTAATTGCCCCAGGTAAATATCTCTGAAATTAAGCGAGATACGAAAAAAAGGTTTAGACGTAAATTTTAGGGTTTCGAGGGGGAAAGAAGATTGCGATATCGGTTCCGTTGTAGGTGGCGGCACTTTTGAAAAAAATTGACATCAATTTTTTTAAATGGAACTTGATTTTTTCCTTGAAATAAAAGTTGTAGATCTCGTCGAGACGTTTTCAAAACACTCCCAAAAATTGTCTTTTGCATAAGCCGTTCCGGAGATTAATAAACCATTCATTTCTTGATAACGGTACCCTAATATTTTTATGCATAGAATACTGAGATGAATCAATTGGTGCAAAAAAATATGTAATTGCATATTACAAATTGCATAATTTTTTTTAAAAGCAACCATGTGTTTTCCTTACATCAATTAATTCATCCCATTATTCTAGGCATAAAAGTATTAAGGTACAGTTATCAAGAAATGAATGGTTTACGAGATATTTTATATTTTATGTCAAAATATTGTAAACTTTGAAGCTTCATATCTCCGGAACGGCTTATGCAAAAGACAAATTTTTGGGAGTGTTTTGAAAACGTCTCGACGAGATCTACGAGAACTTTTATTTCAAGGAAAAAATCAAGTTCCATTTTTAAAAATTGATGTCGTCAATTTTTTTCAAAAGTGGTGCCACCTACAACTAAACTGATATCGCAATCTTCTTTCCCCCTCGAAACCCTGGAACTTACGTCTAAACCTTTTTTTCCTATCTTACTTAATTTCAGAGATATTTGCCTGGGGCGATTAAAATGAATCATCCTGTATATGTATAAACTGCTTGTCCACTAAAATACTAAACGCCTCTGCACTAAGACATTAATAAACATGTCGGGGTTTAACAATCGCAGAATTAGATGTATTAAAATTTATACAAACTTTAATTCTAGAAAGAATCTTGCAGATTTGTTTCTTTCTTTTCGTAAAACAATAATCTTTTCTTGTCTTCTCTTCTTTCATGATAAACAGATAACAAAACTCTCATAGAACTTATTAACATATTACAGTCCGTTATTATATCATTAAAAACTTCGTCCGAGACTGGATGAAATTTGAAACAAGTGAATTTTGAAATATTTTCAGCTCAAAAAGTTAGTCTATTATTTCTGTAATGGCATAATGGGACCACACGGGGTATAATGGGATATGGTCGATATCTCTTTACAGAGATGCTACCATGTAATGAAATGTATGGAAATTATTACTCTTAGATGTCCCTACCCGCGTGCTGTTAGCAGTTTCCATATTATTTTTAGCTGAAAGATGCTAGAAATTATTTAATGCGTTCGCTATGCTCTCCGCGACTGAGTTACAAGTTTCTTTGAGACATTTACATATGGTAAGCAAAGATAAAATTCTATTTTTTATTACCGTAAGTATATTTACGTTATTAAATGATCTTTTCTTGTCAATTTAGTAAAGTGTCTGTGCAAATATCGATTATCTGTGATGATTTATATTACCTAAAGTAAACTTATACATTTCAGGGCATAACGGGACAAATGTTTTATTTTTCCTTTTCATATGATTTATCAGTATATATGTTATGTTGTGCAATATATTGTACCAAAAATTATTACAGCACATTTTAATTTTCATTTACCCATATTGTAATAATATTTATTTATATTTTAATGAGAAAAATGTAGGTATACTATAATAAGAAAAGTGTAATAATTATTAATAATTGAAAGTGTAATAATACATTTTTACATATATTGCGGTATTCCATTATGCCCCGCATAAAATCCATACTAAGGTTAACTCACGTTTTCGAAAAACAATAATTTCGTCCTTTCAAACTATTATTTTGTAGTAAAACTTGTATTTTCCTTATAGTGGATATTTCAAAGAATATTTTAGTGCCAAACAAAATTCATTTATTTATTTTTAATATGTTGTAAACTTGTATAAACCTTAGCGTTCCCGTTATCCCGGGTTCCCCTACAATTAAAAATAAATAAAATATTTACAGTATCTTATTTCTCTCATTAAATTATATAACAAAATTATATATTTATACACTATATTCCATGTTATAATATTATATATTATATACATGTTATAATATTATATATTATATAATATAGATATTGTACAAAAATTACGTAAACAAATATAAATTAAAAAATAATTTGATAGTTTTTTGGTACGATACTTGCAGAAGCATTCACTAGTATGTAATAGAATTTGACAACTTTTGCACATATATTGCTGATGGCTTCCTTATTTGAAAAGTTAAATTAACAGTTTATTTCAACATTTTTAAAATTGTAATTTTAACGAATTTTAAAAACAAAATTTAATTTATTGCGTTAGAAATGTGTATATACACAGACTTTGTCTTAATTTAAGTAAAGTGCACAAATATATGTATACGGACTGTAACGTGTTTAATATTTTAATTTGCATAAGTTGTGCTTTATAATAACTCCGCATTTCAAATATACGCCTCTCTCCCTCCTTCTCTCTCCTTTTCATTTCGAGCGCACCCTCGCGAACCGCATCCACCGCGATTGTAACGATAATTATTCCCGCAGGTATACAGACCGTGCACAAATGGTAGTTCCTATTTACGGGCCAATTCTCGAGCCGGTACCAAGCGGCTGACGGAGGCGGACGATCGAGGGGGGAAAACGAGGTAGAGACAAACGAACGAATGAACGTACGAACGGACGGACGAACGAGCGGAAGATGATACGTTCCCGAGGACTTTCCGAGATAAGCGTGTTTTAGAACTTCCGGCGCGCGTCGCATTCCGATCCTTGTATCAGATACGCCGTCAATATATTTTTTCCTTAGTCATTTACTACACGTTGCATAGTACATTTGCGGCCTCGTAGAATGTCAAACATTAAGAAAAAAATGTTGAACAAAAATTTTTATTCCGTAATGTCTAGACACTAGCTCGTGTAATCCAATTAGCGATAGATTCTTAAATTGCTGATAATTATCATTGAGTTAATAATGCTTATGATAATTTTAATCAACTTTTTATATTCAAATAATCATTATGATCTCGAATTACGTGTCCTGTAGTCAGCGGTATTTAGATTTCGTATAATCATCGCTACTCAAAACTGCAAATTAAAATCTACTCCACACAGATCGGCGGGAATTAGACGATAGCCGTCTCTCGACGTTCTTCTCT
Source organism: Aphaenogaster ashmeadi (assembly GCA_003063805.1). NCBI lineage: Eukaryota > Metazoa > Arthropoda > Insecta > Hymenoptera > Formicidae > Aphaenogaster > Aphaenogaster ashmeadi. The sequence continues at coordinate 101,042 of NJRQ01000580.1, forward strand.
GTACACGATCAAAATTCGTAGCGAGTCGTGAGTTGACGATACTTCGCTTTGGAGGAACGGATGCTCTCGAAGAGGAGGAAGCGGGAGGAAGGGGAGGCGGACAGGAGGCGAGAGAGGTGCCGCGGTGGAAAAGAAGAAAAAAGAAGCCGAGTGCGGGGGAAAGAAGGAGAGGAAATACGAGGCGGGAGAAGGAGAGAGATCTAGTACGACGAGAAAAGGCGGACACGGCAGATGTTGCCGACGAAAGAAACGCCGCTGGTATATAAGCGGGAGGAAGTTGGGAGGAAGAGTAAGACGGTGAGGAAGCGGGACGAAGAGGGGGAGGGGGCCCGGCGCACCGCACGGGGGGGTTAAAGGAGGACTCGGGGGATCGGGACGGGGGGACCGAGAGGGAGGGAGGTGCTTCCGGCATTTAAAACCAGCCGTCGGGGGCACGGATCCTCTTTAGCCTCTCGTCGTAACTGCGGCACGCTGCGCCGAAGAAGGAAACGCTAATTTATTAAACTCGCCTCCCGTTCCGCTCCTCCTGCATATCCTGCCCGCGCGAGCGCGAGCGCGCGCGATTAGCGTCACCGAAGGACGAGCGTGCTGTGGCCTCTCGGCGAATTTCGGTTTTTCGCACCTTCGCAGAGCCGCCATGGTCACGCGGTGATCACCGAGAGAAAGAAAAACAGAGAAAGAGAGAAAGAGATAGAGAGAGGTGGGGAAGAGAGAGAAGGAGAGAGGTACGTTCCGTATATTCGAAGCTGAAGATTATACGAAACACGAAAGAAAAATATGATCTTATTATTCTTCTCCTATCCTTGTGTGCCTAATTTTTTCCCATTTATCGTAAAAATGAATAACAAGAGGTACAAAAAGTTGTAAATGCGTTGATGAGAGAAGTGCATTCGTGAAAAAGAGAATTATAGATTTGCAGTAGCTTAGAACGAGAATCTCAAGACGCTTACCGTTTACGAGGAATAAATGATTAAAACGAAAAAAAAGACTTTCGTAGAATTAATCCTCGTGAGAGAGGAAACGGACAGCGAAGTAATAATCTCCGTACAGTCTTAGGTAGTCTTTACATCGATAGAATCACAATTTGAAGTTCAATTATAGAAAGACATGCAACATCAAAGATGAATAATGATTTCTTTACGGAACGGCTCTATCAAAGAAAAACCGTCCACCTAAAGAAAAACCGGCCGAGAAGAACCGAGATTGAGAGAGAGAGAGAGCTCCGGTGGAGCAGCCCGCGTAATCCTCATTTATCTTCCGCGAGGTTAATTGAAGTTGAACGCGTCAATCTGCAGCTTTCCTCGATCGCTTCTTGAAAAACGCGCTCGCGACGCGGCGAAGCGTGCATGGGCGCTCGCTCGCTCGCTCGCACGCATCCGCTCCCATGTCCCCGGCATATGCAGGCCGCGCACTCATATGCCGCGGTTAGAAACAATGCGAGGAAACGAGCCATCTTTTCCTGCTGCACCGGCACCGGCACCGGCGCGGAAGAGGAGCAAGCAAGCGAGCGAGCGAGCGAGCGAGCGAGCGCTGCGCTTCCGCCCGCCTGTTACGCGAACGAGCCAGGTAGCCGATCGGCTCGCCTCCGAAAGCCGGTGAGATGCCGCGAAAATTTTCAGAATGGCAAAGGAATTCCGTGCCACCGGAAGTCTTTGGCAACAAAAGTTGAGAATTTTCCCATTGTAGGGAAAATTCCCAACTTTTGTTGCCCGAAATTCGCGCGCGTCCCAACGTTCCTGGCAGGTTCTTGTAAAGCGGTGTCCACAATGAGATTTTAAGTCGTAAGATTTAACATATCGACCAATCACAATCAAAATTGCAGTCTTACTTTTAGAATGCTCAACTGTGATTGGTCGATATGTTAAGTCTTACGACTTAAAATATCATTGTAGACACCGCTTAAAGCGACTCTCCCCCCCCCCTTCCTCGAGTTAGAGTTCTGCAAAAATAAAGTTCTAGCGGACTATAAGATATTATTATTCTTTCCGAGGCTTATTGATATTGTGACAACAAGACAGCATTCTTAAACACTGTTAATTTCTTTGGGTCATTTTAAACTATTCTATAGGTCTAATTTTCTAACAGTTTTCGTGATGGGAGGGTGTTGGGGGGAGGGGGGAGAATCTAATAGATGCTTTAGCATTTATTAATATTAAATTTGTTACACGTAGAGGACCACAATCCGTATATGGTTGATACGTGGTAATTAATAGAATACCATCTCTTGCCAGTTGGGTCGACTTAAAAATTTATCACATATGTTTATTACTACTGGCGATTTAGAAAATTAAATTTAAAGTTTATTCTATAGATCGCCACTGCTCCTACTCAATATGTTGTTAATTTCGACACCTTGTTTTAGTTAAATTAACGACAAATGTAGTCATTTTGACACACACATGGTTAAATATTAACCAATGTTTTAGTTAAAATGACGACATATTGGGTAGAAGCAGTGGCGACCTATAGAATAGTTAAAAATGACCCAAAGGAATTATCGGTGAATAGCTCGAAAGGGCTTGCGGTTGTGCCACGGCCGGTGGATTTTCGGGCACCGCGATGATAATGAAAGAAAAGAAAAAAAAGCGATCATCTCCGACGGGGGATCGAAGGCGGTAATCCAGATTGGACGGATTCGCCGGGATAGTCCGAAGGAATGAGCGAGAAATGTGCCGTCGCCAGCGGAGCGGAAATCCTAATTACGGATTGTGTAATTTGTTGGACAAGAACGATAGGTATCGTGGCGGCGGTTATGAAAATGCATTAGTCTCGTTTCGAGGGAACCCCGGCCTCTTCTTAATGCATAACTGGCGTGTAAGAAACTGCTGTCGTGCCGAGCGTTCGGAAACAATGCGAGGAAGCGAACCATCTTTTCCTGTTGCGCTCGCATTGAAACGGAGCCGAGAAGGCGGACGCTCCGTCCGCTCGTGACGGCGCGCTCTGCTCCGCTCCGCTCCGCTCCGCTCAGCTCGGCTCTGCTCCGGCTCCGACGTACGCGCATTCAAGAAAACGCACCGACTAAAGTCAGCCATGAACATACAGGGTGGCGAAAAAGTGATCCGTCTTTAATATCAAAGCTGATAAGAATCCTTCTGCTAGTTGATACAATGTACGCGCGTTAATATTAACAGCAATAGTATGATTATATCGGTACATCATATTAATTATTAACATAATTACATTAGCATATTAAATTATTATTAAATTAATAATAGTATAATAATATTTTACTATTATTAGTATAACTATTATATTAGTATACTATTATAAGTATAACACGAGTATAGTATAGTGTGTCTGTAATAAGAATATAATATTATTATACTATTATTATTACTATACTAGCATTACATTTATAATAGTATACTACGCTACTATACTATTATTATTACTGTAATAGTGTTATAATAGTATATTTATACTATTATTATTACTATACTAATATTATACTATCATTATTAATGATAATTTAATAGTAATGAAAGATGATAATTTGTTCAATAGTCATTAATAATGATAATTTAATTACTACTAAAGTTATTAATAAAATTGTGTAGTATATTATTATTAACTTTAATAATTAAAGTTGTTAAATTACATTTCTCAATAAAATAATTTGTCAAGGTAACGCGTTTTATTTCGTCATATCACTAACGACAGCATCAATCGCCCTCATTACCGATTCCGCAGAAAATCTGGGAATCTCGTCGTTTAATTAACGCGGAACGCGCGCGCCGGCGATCGACACTCGAGATCAACACGTTAATCGACGATACTGTACCGCGACGATAGCCGCTGTATTACGCAGTTTCGACAAAAAAGAAAAAAGCCGATATCAGTCGTGCTCGCGTCGCTCGCGCCGACGTTAGTGACACTGCCTGCCGTTACATAACGGCCGCCATATAACGATTTCGGTAATAACAAAATGCCGATGGTATCTGCTATCGCGGGAGTGAACCCGGCTCGGGTGAGCTCGGCGATTGTTCTCGCGATTAATTGTCGTTGCCAGTCGTTACAGCGGTCTATCCACCTGTCTCACCCGCGCACGGGTGAGACCTGCCGTAGCCAGGTAATCGTCAATCAAGGCGCGCGCCGGCAGGTTCCAAGAAGAGCGCGTAAAACCCCGCGGTCCCGATCAAGCCGCATATTCCGATCCCGTTCGGCTAAACGGGACGAGGACAGGAAAGACCGTCGCCCGATAAGAATCGTTAATTCAACAACACCGCCATTGTGCGCCGATCGCGGCGGAGAGGCGTCGCGTCTCGTTTAATTAACGACGCCGATACACGTACACGCGCCCCGTAATAACAGCTCAGGAGTGTTTTACCGAGGCAGCGCCTTGAAAAACATGCTCATGGTCGCCGAGGATTCTTGACCTAAAGACTTTACATTGATTCTTCTTTATGTTATACCCATTGAATTCACGTCGAAAGTTACGACTTCCTGTTTGCTGCGGCGATCGCGACGGGTATATAAAAAGGTGTATATAAAAAGACTATATATTTCCTATAAACTGAGAAAAAAAATTTGTTAAAAAACTAAAATATTTAGTTCGATACGTTCAACTAAAACATTAGTTGGTTTAACTGAACATTAGTTGAATTAAAAAAGGTGTAGTTCATTCATATCAACCATCAAAATTTTTTAATCAAGAGTTAGTTAATTCAATTAATGTTCAGTGAAACCAACTAATGTTTTGTGTCCATTTCTACCAATATAGATTAACTTTAATCTCGGTCCAACTTATTCTTTATCTTTTTCTAATTCTTAGAACTAAAAAAAGATAAGAATAAGTTAAACCGAGATTAAAGTTAATTTACATTGGTAGAAATGAACATTAGTTGAGCGTATCGGACTAAATATTTTAAATAATAATACGATTAGGACCAACGAAATTGTCAAATATAAATGAGAATAGCCAAATGTCGGTCAACTGCGGATCTTGGTGCGTAATAATAATTTTTTGTAAATTCCCTGTTCATGCGAACTGCGCGCCGCATATTCGTCGGTCTTGAAACACAATCCTTACATGAACCCGGAATTAATTCACATGTTAAATTGACGAGCAATTTAATAATTTTGATGCTAACAGGCATCTATAAGATCCCCTCTTCCCCGAAAAACTGTAAAGAAATTATTGCGAAAAATAACACCTCAACCAGGATTCGAACCTGGATCTCCCATCAATCCGTGCGGGCGTCCTAAATATTTTAGTTTTTCAACAAATTCTTTTTCCCAGTGTACGCTTACTAACAATAAGTTTATATATAAGCTTATAGCGAGATTAAAAATCGCGCTGTGCGTTATAATAGGTGCACTGAGAAAAAAAAATTTGTTGAAAAACTAAAATATTTAGTCCGATACGTTCAACTAAAACATTAGTTAGTTTAATTGAACATTAGTTGAATTAAAAAAGGTATAGTTCATTCATATCAACCATCAAAATTTTTAAATCAAGAATTAGTTAATTCAACTAACAATGTTTCAGTTGAACGTATCGGACTAAATATTTTAGTCTTTCAACAAATTTTTTTTCTCAGTGTGGGTATATCGTCGAATAACTTGGTCGTTGCAACTTCCCTACTCGACAGATATATATACGCAAGCGAATCTTTTAAACGAGAATTTAATTGGAAGATACGCGATATTCAGGAAATAACGACCCAATTATTTGACGGACGTTTAGATAACAGCAGGAACGCTCGCAATCGCGGGGCGTTTCAACAATCGCGAGGTGCAGGAATGTATTCCCGCTATCTATTTCAGCGTTACTCGGGACGTCCCTCAAAAATTCAAGAATGCCAGCGGGCATTCATTCCCGGCTTCGAGCCGCTCCGGGTCTCCGTTCTCTCGCGAGCCGAGAGCGTATCCTCGTTACTTTATTTCCGCTATTTCTCGCGCGGCATCCGTCGATGAAACTGCTACGATTCCTGAATCCGCTCGTCCGCCCGTCCATCCGTCGATCCGTCCACCCACGGTGCCCGCACGCCGAGTGTGGGCAGTTTCCTGTACGTTGATCACGTATTCCTTTTTTTTTCCAGCCTACACACGTCCGCGGGCGCGCTCGCGCGAGCCTCCATGTTGGCAAAAGCGAGGCGTTCCGAGAGAGCGAGAGACTTAGAGAGAGACAGGAGGAGGGAGGGAGGGAGGGAGGGAGGGAGGGAGGGAGAGAGAGAAAAAGCTAGAGAGAGAGGGAGGGGAAGCACTACGCGCGCGTGTCTGCGTGAGTTTAATCCGTCAACCCTCCTCACCCCTTCGCCCCCTCGCCATTTCCCCTCGCAACTTCGGCCTCACTTCGTGATACTTCGATTCTCCCTCCCACCCCGCGCTTCTCCTCCCCCCTCATCCTTCTCGCGCCGTGTCACTGTGTGCACGTGAGGAAGTGGCGAGGATAGGAGGGCGGCGGGGAGAAAGGGGAAGGGGAAGGGGGTGGGAGGGAAGGGATCGTGCGTGCGTGTCTCGCGTGTGCGTGCGATAAAACTGACGTCACGGGGCCACGTGATCGTGCGATCGCGGTGGGGGGAGCCCATTCATAACCCGAGCAAGGACAGGCTTAAGGCCGTTTCGGACGGTGTGTTACCTCGAGCCGAGGATGACAGGAAGTTTTTGCCGTGCTCGCTCGCTCGCTCGCGCTCTCTATCTTTTTTTCTCTCTCTCTCTCTCTTTTTGCACGACCGTCGCAAAAAAAAAAAATACTTTTGAACGAACGTCGGACGAGGCGGCGATTGGGAAAGGGGAAATGTATGCCCGCGGACTTCGGCGGAGTCGTCTCCACTACTACGGTCATTGTAGCGTAGCCGGAGCTTGTTGTGAATGATATCCCGGCTCTCCGAGATAACGGGACATTTTTGCCATTCTCTCGCTCTCGGGATGCTCTTATGTAAATATACAAGTCTGCCTCGCGCCGCGATTATACACGCGGACGGGACGGGCGCGATTACCGCGGACCGGCGCGCCGGACGATCGTAGTTTCCTCGTAAATGATATACACGCGGTCCGTGTAATTCGTACGTGCGTGCGTGCGCGTGTACCAATACTAAGATTTATCTAGCTTTTGTAGGAACGACTCGCGCACGATCGGTTACAAATCAGATGTCAGATCGTCGACAGATCGTTTATCAACGTTATCGATGAGGATTTACGTATAATCGCATCACGTGATAGATAACACGCTCTCGTATTGTGAATGGTACCCACGGCAGTGGCGTAGCCAGGGGGAGAGATTAGGGGGATAAATCCCCCCCCCCCCGAAACTTTGGAACCAAATATGAAAATATGAAAATGAAAGGTTGAAAGCCGAGAGAGAAATGAAATGGTAAATGCTTTAAGATCTAAAGAAAATGTCCTGACCGAATATTGTTATCTTATTTAATTAAAAAAGTTATGAGTTGTTCTGTGATTTTAATTTTTTTAAAATCCCTCCCCCCTCGAAATAAAATCCTGGCTACGCCCTTGATATTAGCCGAGACGCGTGAATCGGGAAATTTTTGCAAGGCAGAACTTTCGTCGGATGCCGCGGCGTACAGGACACCCTGTAGAAGGCTGTGAGGCGTGCCCACGGTTGGACAGCGCGGCTGATAGCACGATGGATCACGGGTACAAGCACCGTGTGCGACCAATGAGCCGTATCCTGCTAAACTGTTAAGAAGGAAGTGGTTCGTTGCTGCTGCTGTTGCCGCTGTTCTCTCTCCATCTGTCTATCTATCTAGCTACCGATCTATCTGTCCGTCTCTCTGCTCCTAATCCCATCTACGCACGCTCGCCGATATACATATGACCATTTTATTTATTTATACATCCGCGAGTCGCGAGATCTTTCTCGAGGTTTGACACCGTTTCCGCACGTATAACACGCACGGCCGCCTATTCTTGTAGCGAATATAAATCGGAATCGTGAGAAATGTACATCCAATTAAGAATGAACTTTTCTCGACGATACAAACGAATTGTAAGTTATTTTTAGAATTGTAGGGGTGGCATAGTGTACTTATACATACGTAGATAAAAGTTTAATAAATACTTATATCGACTTCCGTTGCTGATAAAATAGTAATATCAAGATGTATCAAGTGCAATGGTATCAGTTCTACACTGAGATTGTGTAGAATAAATATTTAACAAAAGAAGTCGCAGTATCAGTAGATGGTACTTTTATCATCCTTCATATTTTATGGCAATAATAAGATGAGATATCATATATGAAATATCAGTAAAAATTGATTGGATATCATATTACTCAACGCAAGCGATTATATGATATGATAACGATTACCATATCCTTTCTTTAGCTTATATCTTCAAAGGAATATCAAAATTATAACGTCAATTAAATGACTGAATTATCTAATATATATTTATAATAATTTTTCTTCGATGGCACTACAGCTCATATCGAGCTATAGTCTCCTAAAATTTAGCAGCCCAAGAATCATCTAAGGCCTTTCTTCGGCTTTCTTAACAATCATTTTGACGGGGCAAGTTATTAGCCTAGTGGTCAATCTTCAATCTGGAGGACCAAACCTCATAATTTGATATTTGTCTCAGAGATGTGCTGATCCGTTCTGCATATATCTGTAGAGTGCGCCTTTTTACAGTTTATGCAGATATGTAGGACTTATAGTTTAACGCCGATTCCAAATTACTTTATTAGAGAGATTTCTCATGGCAAGATACTCTCAATGCTTTGCTATTGCCTGCTGAGATGGCAATCGAATAAAATCCAATGTTTCTGGCCGGATTTGAACTAGAGTCTTCGGCACAGAGAACAGACGCACAACTCTGCGCCATGATCGCCACAATATATAATAATCGCGCAATATACTCAGTGTCCGTAAAACGCATACTCGATTGACAGCGGTCGAGAGTAAAAAGAAGAAACATTACATTGTACTGGTATCGCGATATGTACAAGTGTGTGTGTGTGTGTGTGTGTGTGTGTGTGTGTGTGTGTGTGTGTGTGTGTGTGTGTGTGTGTGTGTGTGTGTGTGTGTGTGTGTGTGTGTGTGTGTGTGTGTGTGTGTGTGTGTGTGTGTATGATGTCGCATGCATATGAAATTAAAGACTGATCTGCAGAGAGACAGGTACTTACCGGAATCTTACTGCTTTTTAAGAAGTCCAACAACGCTTCAAGGGCTCCCAAGGTTGACGCCTGGACATAAACTCCTCGTTCAGCTAGCCGTATATTTCCTAGAGCACTCGTTAATTCTTTTGCTATTTCTTCTTTCATAACGTCCACTTCATCTGGTTTCTGTGCGACTTGCAGATTTAATCCTATATGCAAATATCAATGTATTACTTATCTTATTCTTAAGAACGAATATAAAAAAATATACATGTATTTTATATTACAAAGCGAAAAAGTTAATCTAATTGATTTAAAAAATTCAAATTAAAGATTACGTACCAGCAATGGCTTTTTCGAGATCTTTAGCGGCAATTTTCACTCCTTGAGCAGCCTTAACTTCACGATGTTCTATGTATGCATTCTGGAGTAAAAAATATAGTCAATATAATAAATAATAAAATAAATATTATATTTCAAAATCAAGTATGTAAGGAATAATAACCGTAATGGTATTTCGTTATCTTCAGAGTGCAAAACGTAAGCACTAAAAGATTACCTTAACTCGTAATTCCTTTAATGGTTGCGGCATAAGAAGTGAGCGAATTTGCGTCACAATAGGCCCGTCCGTACCAGCGATGATGACTGTATCACCTTCTCTTAACATCCCATTGACTAGAATACAGTCTATCGTAGTGCCGAGTCCGGGCAATGCCTTGACTTCCAATACGGTAGCCTGAAGTTCTTCGCTGTACATCAATCTTTTAGCCAGAGGACCCTGACAGGCATCAACTATTAACGCCAACAGATTGCCCATACCTTCGCCTGTATATGATACAGTAAGGTGTAAAAAGAATTCAGATATTCTCAGATGCTATATTCTATCTTCAAGTGTATATTTGTATATATTTGTAGTTTTACCTGTTATGGCACTGGTAGGAACTAATGACACATATTCTCTAGGATCTGGATTCTCGTAATATACTGCCGCATTCAAACCTTGCTCGGCAAACTGTACAATAATATCTTTCGATCGCTTTTCAAATTCTCGTTGGGTATTAGCTTCTTGATTCTTCACTATATCTTGAACATCCTTACGATTCATGGTCTGCCAATCGTACAGTCTGAGAAGATTAAATTATCGTGACTTCATAATACAATTTTATGACCTAATCTTACTCGTACAATGCAAATTATTCAATTACAAATATCTCAGATTTACTTAACGCGAAATTACCTGTCGATTTTATTGAGTGCAACAACAAAAGGGCATTTCTTTGCTTTCAATAAATTGAGACTCTCTATTGTTTGCGGTTCCAACCCATGCATAATATCTACAACTAAAATTGCTATATCACAAAGAGAAGACCCTCTGCTCCTGAGATTACTAAACGATTCGTGACCAGGTGTATCTATGATCAAGAGACCAGGAATTTTAAATTTCTTGTCAGCAAACTAAAAACAAAAAGATAACGATATACGTTGTAATATAATCAGAAATTCAATGTTTAAAGATTCAGATCTCAAGTGAACACTTACGCCCTTTACATGCTTTGTTGAGTCTTGGATAGCTTCAATCGGTACGTTAGTAGCACCAATTTGTTGAGTTATACCACCCGCTTCCCCATCTTGCACATTTGTCCTCCTCAATTTGTCCAAAATCTTGGTTTTGCCAGTATCTACATGTCCCAAAACGCAGACAACAGCGGCTCTTAAATTATCTAAAGATTTCTTCTTCTCCGCTTCTATACGGCGATTTTGAATTCGCTCCCTTGCACGTTCCTTCTTACGTGCAGCATCTGGCACTTTATCCTCTACCTCGCTATCTTCGTCACTCTCATCCTCGGATTCAGATTCAGTTCCACTTTCACTCTCTGTATCGCTTTCAGACGATTCTTTCTTTTCTGATTTTGGGACTTTTTGGACAGATTTTCCTTCTTTTTCAGATGCCTTAAGAATATCGTCCGATTTATCTGAAATTAAGATTCGATAATTTTAATGTATCATTATACAGTGTGATAAGTCTCTAAATACAAACCATATAATTTTATAATCTATATATGTATAAAGCAATACCTTCTTCCTGTTCATCATCAGTGGTATCAGCATCCCATGAATCCTTAACATCATCTTCCTCCTTCTTCTCCTTTTCTTCCTTCATTGGTTCATCTACAATTTCCACTTCCACTTGAGCCGCAGATTTTTCATCTTCAATTTTTTCTTCCTCTTTCTTTTCTATACTAATTTGTTGCTTCATTTTATTTGGCCTAATTCGTGTTCCTAAAATAATTCCAATAATTAATAACCTTAATAAATTTCTCTACAAACATTCTGTAAAAAATATGTACAATACCTGGTCTAGGTTTCTTCTCTCCTACTTCTGGCAAATCAAAACCTTGAGCTTTAAGCGCTTCGATCATCGCCTGTGCCCTAGCTCTATCCTGTTTTTGTTTCGTTGTTAAAAATTTTCCTTCTGCCTTCAATCTCTCTTTTCGTTGTTTTTCCTTTAATTTCTTTTTCTCTTTGCGCTCTTGCTCAAGTCGCAACTGTTCTAATCTTGCCTGCTCCCGCAATTCTTCCTGCCGCATCCTTTCTTCTTGTTCCTGCTTCAATCTCTCTTCCTCCTCTTTTAATTTTTTTAAAGCTTCTTGCATAGCAGCAATAGTTTTCTTTCCAGGCCCTTTACCTATTACAAAAGTCCATTATGTTAAAAAAATAATCATCCAAGCAATATATCTATAGTTAGTAACTGAAATTACCTTTCTCTTTAGTCTCTTTCTCTTCTTTACCACCTTTCTTCTTTTTTTTCTTGGTACTATCTTCAGGCTCAGCAGCATCACCATCGGCTTCTACGCTATCCTGTTTCTTTGCTGCCACTTTATTATTTTTCTTTTCATCAGAAACTGCAGTTTCATCATCATCATCTTTCTTGTTAGTTTCCTTCGCAAGTTCCTATTATAATAAAAATTAAATAAAACATCTCATCATTAATAAAAAATATTCTGTTCATTTAAAAAAATTTTACATAAACAATTACATAGTGAATAGTATTTTATCTAAGGAGCGGCAGTGTGGTCTAGTGGTAGAGCGCCAGACTCGTAATCTGTAATACCAGGTTTGAGTCTACTGGATCAGGTAAACATGGATATTATTATTTCCAACACTGCGCTCCCTGCCGGAAAGGGGAATCCCGGTGGGTAAACTGGGCTCCGTCTTTTGGAAGAGACGTTAAGAAGTTGGTCCAATGGGCAAAGAGTAGGAGTTGTAGGGAAGGATGGGAAGGGTGAAAATGCAAACCCCGAGGGGACGCAATATAATTCCTTTAGTATTTTATCTATCTTACCGCTTTTTTCTGAGCTAACTTCTTTTGCTTCTCTCTTTCCTTCTTCTCTTTCTTCTTTTGTGCCGCCGTTTTTACAGTACTAACTTCAATATCCATATCAGCATTATTTAATTCTGCATTATTTAATTCTGCATTATTTAATTCTGCATTATTTAATTCTGCATTATTTAATTCTGCATTATCTGATTCTATTGAGACTATATTATTGTCTGTAGTTTCATCTTTGACATCGTCCTTTTCAACCTTTTCCTTCTTCTTATCCTTTTTCCCTTTTTTCTTTTTATCTTCATTGTCAATTTTTTGCTCGTTCGATTCTGGTTTATTTTCAACTGTGTTTTCGTCTGTAGCTGGTTTCTCTCCAGAATATTCAATTGCCAACTCTGCCAATACTTGCTCAATATCCTCGTCGCTGTCATTGCGCTTTCTTCTACCTATTGATGTAAATCACAAATATCTTTTGCAATCAGTGGAATATTATAAAGTTAAACTTATAATATATTTATATATAACACATTTATAATGTATAATTACAATTTCAAGCAATTATTTTGTTTAATTCTTGCGAAAGGAAAAATAATCTTTTAGTTCATTAAGATTTATATATAAACCCACACAGAAAAGAAAAGATTAAGATAAAATAATTTCACTTAAAGTAACTGCAAGATATTAATGATATATTGTGAAAAAATCAACCAATTTGGAATTTATATATATATAAAACTCTCAATTAACATTGAATATATATTAGTTGATCTATCAATACAGTTTTATATTTTCCAAATAGTATTTAATGATATAAAAAGCTCTTACAAAAGCGATGAATTTAAAAAGCTTTAAAATCAGGACGACCAATAGATTAATTGGTAAAATTACAATTACAGTGGAATATACTGTTCTTGTAATAATCAAAAACAAGTTTCATAAATCATGACATCAAGCATAATACAATTAAAGGGTCGTCAACTTTCACCGTATGTCATGTATGAACAACTTTCACTTTCGCTATACACAATCGACTAAAACAACTCGTAATGCTGCGGAAATTGCAACCAGCTTATTAAAAAATTCTCTAAGGCACACAGTCCCTGTGCGGTCTGATTCCGTAATTTGTTATCTAATGTCAGACATTATTAGAACAACGGAATATAGAACTAGTGCCAGATCCGTTACGGTGAGAATCTCCTTGCGAGAAACGTAGGACGTTCGCGACATCACGTAGGTGCCACGAGCAGACGTATCGAGTGTCATAATCGCCATATGCGGCGCCCAGGAGACGACGACGGCGACGTCGTCCGATCGGACGTGCGGACCGCGATTGAGGTTAGGTCGTAGCAGACGACACCTGCCACATCGAAGCCAAGCGGCACGTACATATGTTAAATCGACACGCGTTACTCCGACGACGGGACGTATGCGAGACGTGCTCGTCGTCGCGCATCGACGGTCCCGCTCACCTTTCTTGCCCTTTTTCGGCTGCGCCTCCTGCATCTTAACTCGCTGCGGTCGACCGCTCCGTTCAGCTTTCTCCCCGACTTCTCTGCCTCGCGTTTCCCCGACAGGCTGTCTCAGCGATCGGATCGGCCGGCGGTGGTGCGTGCGTTGATCTTCGGACGACGAACGGCGTGATACTCGCGTGCCGCCGATAACAAGTCATGCAGGCGCGGAGAAAAAAAATTTATATCTCGTGCGGAATCACCACGAGCGTGCTCGCAACCCGGTCTCAAAAGCAGGGCGGTACACAGCTGGTGGCACGCAGCTGCGATCATACACGTGTGGTGAGGTAGCAACCATTTACGGCCGCTCCACAGAGGACACTACGGACGACGGGTCACGTGACTGCGAACCGGCCAATCGGCTCGCGCGACAGTCACGCCAGTTCAAAGGGGAGCGCGCTGCTGATTGGTTCGTGCGAATCGCGCGTTACGTGTTTCTCATTAGCCCAATATTTCATGTGTCGCACGACAAAATTTTTACACACTTTGGCTAATATTTCATGTGTCGTACGACAAGCCCGTCGGACGCTACTGATTGGCTGCAGAATAGAGAAGTTGTCGAGTCTCCAGAAATGTTCTATCTTACAGCTAATCAACAACGTCCGACATGCCTGTCGTACGACACATGAAATATTAGCCTTTGATTGGCTGCTGGATAGAGAAATTCTAGAGTCTCTATCTTGTAGCCAATCAATACGCTTGAAAATCTTGTCGTGCGACACATGAAATACCAGCCTTAGG